>CAEFZY010031408.1:0-184978 GCA_903066815.1 Brachyrhaphis roseni
CTCTCTCTCTCTCTCTCTCTCTCTCTCTCTCTCTCTCTATATATATATATATATATATATATATATATATATATATAAACTAATTTCTTTGTCACATTTGTATTAAATGCCAAGTTTTTATCTTTTTGTTTTTGTAGTTTTTTATTAATTTTGTCATAGCAGTACTACCAAAACTTCACTAAAAACTAGAGCGGCAGCAAAGTGAGAGGTTGATTCTTCTAGACATCTTGACTTGGAGAACAACATCTTGGGAAGTTTACCCAAGAAATTATGCAATTTTAAAGGTTTTCAGCTTATTCTTGCTGAAGAAGATGAGACTTGTGATTTCATCAAAGTAAAAAGTTCATCCAAGTAAAAGTTGGAGAGTTGAAAGTAAAGTACAGAATTATCGGGATGATTTCCAGTGAATGTTTTTCTCCAATCTCCCAAAACTGTTGGTATTGCTGGGATTATTTTTCAATGAGCACTAAGATCAATAAATTTAAAAATATGATTCTGTCCAGTTACTGTGTGCAGTTTAGTGGTACAAATCAGTCTTTTTTATGTGGCTGGTGTCCAAAGGAAGCATATTAAAAATGGTTGTTTTTCAAGAGCTGTTTTTTTGTGTCTACAATTACTGTGTCACCAGTAACAGCAATATATTTACCTAAAAAAAAAGAAGTAAAAAATTGTTTCTAGCATCACTTTTATTGTTATTGCAATAATAGCACAGAATACCGTGATAAAACTGTAACTCCATATAGTCCACCACTATCTCTGACCATAGTAAATTACCTGTGATTTTCCACCAATGGGCTCCCCGCCGTCCACAGTGATATAACCCTGAGTAAGGTTGCGATACAGCTCCACTGTGTGAAACTCTCCCAGTTTAATGGGATTGGGGTCACGTATGGTGGCCATGCCAGAGCCCACATCAAACCTGGGATCAGACATAATTCTTGAATTACTGTCATCATCAACAACGGTCCTCATTATGCAGTATTTTGAGTCCTGACCTGAACTCCAAGCGTCCACTCACAAGTCCCAGAGAGATGAAGTCGGCTCCTGTTGTTTTTCTCTGGCCGTTGTAGAGGATCATGCCTGCCACGGGCGAAACAAAAGAAATCAGCAAAAATAAACACATAACAGATCCTGATGGTGTCCCTTTGATAACATCCATCCTAATAGGTCCATAACTCATCAAAGTGTTTTAGGAGGAGAATAAAAAACTCTCACCCAAAACAACTGTAAATTTGTTCTTGCTCAAGGAAAGTAATATTCTACATTTAATATGAGAGACTTATTAGGATAGATATTCTTTGGGATTCATTTTGCCCATCACAGCTGGATGGTTAAGCAGCATGCCAGGGAGTCACAGCTTTAAAGCAAAAACAAAGCCATGTCAAAAACTGCTGTCAAATCACTGGGCTGCAAAATGCAACCTGCTGAATCATAATGCAAATTTGCTATTTTTCTTCCATCACATGCTGGAAATTCACATGCATAATATACATGAGCAGTACATTCTCATGGAGAAGGAATATCCATTGTGTTTGTTACTGGAGGGAGAAAAGCTGCAACAGAAAGAAATCTGTTCAAGGCAAGTTGGCAGAAAGTCGATGGCAAAAACATCAGTTCTTTCTGAAATCTTTCACTATTTTGTTGTCATTTCACACACACACAAATGTTGAGTGTGCCTGAAGAATTTTAATTTTAAATTAAATTTCTTCTGAACTAATAGATTCTCCAGCTTGATCTGTGGAGCCCTCTTGTCATGTAGGAGTGGGGAGGTTTTGATGTGCAAAATGTGAAACAATGTTTTGATAAATACATATAAGAAAAAAAGGAACACACATTACAAAAATACAAAACAATACTACAAAAACACCAAATTTTACCAAGTGTTTCTGGTCTACTTTGTAATGCAAATATTTTAGTACAAATGCACTAAATAAGAAAATAATCTTGTTGAAAAGTTACGGGGCAGCTAGTTTTGTCTTGTTTCATTTGGACTAAGATATTTGCACTACAAACTAGAACAAAAATACTTATGATTTGTGTTTTTGCACTTATGAAGTTCTTTGAAGGAGAAATCCATCATATTTGTAAGGATGATGGCAAAAAAAACAGAAGGTAAATGATTAATACTTGTTAATTTTGCTGTGTGTGTTTTAAAATTTTTGCTTTTTGTTGTTGGACACATTTCTAAATCAGTTTTCTCTCTCTGACGTAAATGTAGCAGCTCTACCCTAATTTTTTTCCCTTTGTTTAGTGGATTTGTAATGATGACTGAAAACATTGCTCATGCATCATGTTGCATTTCTCTTGCACAGCCCATAAATCAGCTCTGAGCATGATGGGGGGAAAATCTAGTGCAGGCAGAAAGCATAGTGCTGCCAACAACAGCCTTGACTTCCTGAGACTCACCAGCATACAATATGAGACCTTCCCACCCCATGGGTGAGGCAGAAGGGAGGAAAAGGAGGGACACAACATCCAGTGAAATTACATACGAGATAAAGCATGTTACACAAATGTACCAAGTACGCAATTTTAAAAAAATCAATAAAATCTAAATTAATACATTTTATAATTAAAATACTAAGATTTAGAGAAGTACACTCTTACCATCAACATTATCAGGTCTGAAGTTGATCTTTATGTTGAAAGCCTTGTAGGCATTTTTAATGGTGGGCAGTGTGAGGTAAGACACAGGTTCCTGGGCAAAGTACGGCATCACTCTCTCTGAAAAAATACATCACAGTGAGACGCCAATAGTAATGTAGTCGAAGGTGCCTCTGTGACACACTATTCACTTCTCGCACTAACCATGGACTTCAAGTTTGGTGAAAGCTGCCACTTTGCCGTGCTCATTAGAGGCGCTGCAGATGTATGTGCCGGAGTCCTCGTGGGTGACCTGAGGAACTGTCAGCACGTTGGCTTTCTGGAAGCACTTAGGAGGAAGTTCTCCTTCCGACTTGAAAAAGGAAAGTAAGGAAAAAAAATGCAGAAGAGCTGCAATCCAACGGGTAAACAAACAGCTGCGATTTAGTGTAGATGGAACCTCTTAAAAATATTTTAGCTATCATCTACAAGAATCAAAACAGGATGCTGAGTAGCCATCACACTTAATGCAGCTTCTCTTCTGGTTTTTGTGCCACTATAAACAATTTTCAACCATTCAATCATGGCTATGGACAAGCCCATCCATCCATTTGAATTTATGTTTTACTCTCCAGAGGAAAAAATGGATGTAAACACAATAGCTTAAATCCCTAATGTTACATTTTTGGTCTAGTTTCAAGTAAATTTTCAGCAAGATATAGGAGTTTGTTTAAAGGCAATAATTCCTTCACATTGATGAAAACATGCTAGTTATAACTAAGTTAAATAAACTGAGTGGAACTGGTACTTTTTCATCAATAGTAAGGAATTACTAATGTAAAACAAGCTCTTATATCTTGCTGAAAAGTTACTTGTAAGTTAGTTTTGTCTTAACTCATGTGTACTAAGATATTATCACCAGAAACTAGACCAAAAATACTTGGCAAGATTTTATGTTTTTGCAATTTGAGTTCTAGTTTTTTCTTCCAACTGTTGCCTTTTATGTCAAGAGCGTTCAAAGTGTGAACCGGGGGCCATTTGAAGTCACTGAACTGATTTTATGCGGCCCATCCCAACCACAATTCAAGAATAAATTCAACTAATTAGAACAAAACTAAAAATTTCAAATTAAAATCTACTTATTGATTGCTTTTCATTTAGCAAATAAATTTAAATAGTTTAATTAAAATAGTTCATGCCTAGTTTTAAGTAAAAAAAAAAAAAGGGAAAAAAGAAACACTTTGGGTAATTTTAGTTTTTAGATCATACTGTATAGAAGGTCAGACACAGCACACTCTACACTGTAAAACCTGTTAAATGCCAGAAATAAATGTTTCTCTGTTATAACAAGACAAATTAAAATAAAACAAACCACTAAGTCCCAAAACAGTTCAAATAAAGTTGTGGCTACAAGAAATGGTGGGTAGCATTAGTTACCTTTGTCCATTTGATATCAGGGACTGGATATCCTGAAGCTAAGCAGGGCATGACTGCATCAGACCCAACGGTCACCTCCTTTGTTTCTGGCAGTGCAGAAATTTGCGGAAGAGCTGAGAAAACAGATAAATGATTAAACTATGATTATAGTACTGATGGTACAGGACTCCTGCAGGCTTCACCAACTCATATTTATGACATCTTAAGACATTTTAAGACCATTATGAATAAGATCTAAGACTTATATCACAACAGAAATGTACAAAATAATACTTTTTTTTCAGGAGACCGAAACTGTGAAATTTCTGTAGTCTTTTGGCTAACTAGCTGTTTTGCGTTGTTTTTGTGAATGGTATCCAACCAGCTGTTAATAAATTTATACTTTCCCATGATATATGCAAAAAGTTCGATAGAAAGCTAGCAGAATCTACAAGATTCTGCTAGCTAAGGCTAAAAACTGTAGCCTTAGTTTTTAAGGCTATCTGTAGCCTTAAAAACTATCTGTAGTTTTTAAGGCTACAGATAGCCTTAAAAACATTGAGAAACAGAATGTATTAGTGAGGATTTCTGTGTGCAACTCAATCATTTGTCTGGTACAAAAGCCGCACAACATAGTCACGACAAAATTTAAGACCTGTGATTAATGTATTTAAGTCCTACATACATTTTCCGCGAAATAACCCAATACATTTTAAGGACTTAATTTTATATGAATGAATTTAAGATTTATTAAGGATGAGTGGACACCCTGAATACATAAGAACCTGAATTGTAAGAATAATTTATAATTAAATGCATATATTCATGGACGTTTCTATGATAAAAAGATTGTTTATTATTACTCACACTGGACGTTGAGCAGCACTTGAGACTGAACTGAGCCTACGTCGTTGGTGGCTGTACAACGGTAATGGCCGGCGTCTGCCTCGGTCACCTGACTGATCCTCAGCATGCCGTCCTTCACCATGATGTGTGATGGAAGAGGGCCTCCAACTTTACTCCACCGGACTGTGGGCTCTGGATCACCAACAGCATGGCACTCAAACTCCACAGTGTTCCCAATCATCACGGTCTGCATTGAGGTTCGTACATTAATCATCACCTTTGGCAGAGCTGTGGAAAAGAAGAGAAATATGAACAAAATAAATAAAGCAAATGGAGCTGTGCAGATATTTACAAATATGGGAAAACTTTATCTTCAAGGTTTTGAGCTATTCCAGATAGCTTCTTCTTATCTGAGCTATTTCTATAAACAGAACCTTGAAGGCAAACACTGTCCATTAATTTTATAAACAGCAGGATGTTTCAAACCTTGAATGGTTAGTCTTGCAGTGTCCTGTGCTTGACCATATGCACTGGTTGCTCTGCAGATGTAAACACCTTCATTGCCCTGCTCCAAGTTTTCAATTCTGCAAGGAGAAGTTGAATTTCAGTTAGCCACTTAAAAAACTACACTTTATGTGCATTTTCTGCAAGAAAAAATTTATTTTGCCCAGTTACAGCCACAAACTCCAAGAAATTTCATCGATATTCTTGGAGTTTGTATGTTCACATGTATGTTCTACTTTTATTACAAAGTAGAACATACATGTGAAGTAGAAGATATATTATTATAATTTTAACATTAAACAGTAAATATCTCAAAAGTAGCATGGACTTCTAGCTGTCTCACCATGACACCCCTAAATAAAAACCAGTACACCCCTTTAAAACACCATTTCCATGGTAATGACAGCATAATTTTGTGAGTTCGCTTTCCTTCTGGAATCAAACTTTGATTTTGGAAAGATGGATGGCGCTAAAGACATGAAAAACCAGAAAGCAAATTGGTTATTCTCAAAAGAGCTGAAACTGGAATGAAGGTTAACCCTCCAGCAAGACAACAACCCTAAGCTTACCACCAGGGCTAAAATAGAATAGATTGAATCAAACTATGCTTGTGTACTGCAAAGCATTCATTTACAGAAGCTGAATAGTATATGAGTATGTACATCTTAACTCATATAAATTAAGATGTACACAACTCTTCTTACATTTTTATTTGTAAATAATGTGGGAAACCCATGAATGATTTTCCTTCCTTTGGCATTTATGTATTATCTTTTCTTGGTTTATCACAAAAAATACTAATAAAATAAATTGTAGTTGTAACAGGACAAAATATAAATAAGTTTATTTGGAATACTTTTGTATTTTTAAATGAATAATGACATATGATCAACTGAGAAGATGAAACATGCTATACGGTGTTGGTATGGCCACCTTTAGTTTAACTTCTGCCTTATCCGCTAAAGGAGAATCAGTCACCTGAGAACACCGTCCTTTATGTCGTGGTTTCTAGGCAAGGCTCCTCCTTCCTTCAACCATTCAATCTTGGTATGAACTCCTCCAGCTGCAGAGCAGGTGAACTCCACAGCACTGCCCTGAGCTTTCACCTCAACCTGGGGGGAAATGCGCACCGCCAGCGGTGCTGCAAGGGGAAAAGACACAGACAAGAGTGGAATCGGCTATTTAATTCATATTGTTGATATAAATCAATCCTGCATTGGAATGAGCAGCAACTTACATCTGACTGTGACTTTAGCAACTACTTCGCTGTTGCCAGCTCTGTTGCTGGCCACACACTTGTAGCTCCCAGCATCCTCGGAAGTGGCCAGGTCGATCTGCAGATCACCTTCGCTGGTCTGAGCTCTGGAAGGCAGGACGCCATCCAGTTTGGTCCACGTGTAGGTCAAAGGAGGAGTACCATGGGCCAGGCATTGCAGCCTGATCACCTCTCCGACCCGCACAGCCACGTCATCGGGCACCGAAGTGGCATAAGGAGGAGCTGCAAAGTCAGAAAAAGAAAAGAAACATTAAAAAAGTTTGAAATCTATTGATTATCAACATGCTCATAATATACTTCTAAAGCTAAAAACATATTCAGGGGATTCAGAGAGCCAACACTTAGCATAGCATGTCACTTTGCACTGATGCTTCATTGTATTTTATTTAATATGTAGTTACTCTTTTCATGTTATGAAATCAATTTGCACTAAAGTAAATCTGAGTCACAAGAAAGCACAAACATCTTCCAAAATAAAACCTATTTATTTGTCAAATAGAGCTTATAACAGGTGAGCACAACTTTATTAGATGCTGTTAATTCAGCAAACATGAAAGTTCCTCTCAAGCTTTTACATTTATTTCAGTTTGTATTATTTTGGCAGGCTACAGTCCACCATATTTTCTTCCATTTGGAAAACATTGCAGGGTATTTAAGATTCACTAACAAAATCCAAAAGAAAGGATACATTGACATTGTATGACTTGTTTTTATCATGATCAAACCAATTATTAAACTATTAATCACAATCTAGAAAGGATGTGACTACTTCTTTGGAGGCAATGATGCTTGATTCAGTCCAGTACAATTCCCTTATTGGGTCTTCTCCTCCTTTATTGACAAATCCAAAGTAAATTTAGCAATCAAAAACTCCATTAATGTGTGAAAGGTTTTTCTTTGTATAGCCCCATATTATCCTATCACTTCCTGCCTCCCACTTCAGGCAGTTTGTTTTAGGTTTTTCATTGATCAAGGAAAATCTACTACTGCATCATTTGCAGTACAATATACCCCAAAATTAAATTTTTAGACAATTAAAATTAATTTACCTGACTAGTTTCTCTTTTATCTGGTATTTTAACTTTGAAAAGATAATAAAATATTTCTAAGTAAAAAAAGATGCACAGAAGGCACTCACTCTCCACTTCTAGCATGATGGTGACTTCACTAGTTCCCATGTTGTTTGTGGCGCTGCAGATGTATTCTCCAGAGTCTTGTCGACCGACAGATTGCAGCACCAAGCTGTTGTTCACCACCTTGTGCCTCCAAGGCAGAGTGGAGCGCAGTTTGGACCATATAATCACCGGAGAGGGAAATCCTACAAAACAAGAATGCAGAAAACTAAAAAAAGATTTTTGTTTATTTTATTTTACAACTAAAAGCTAAAATTGCAGACACAACACATTTAAAAATTTGGGTTTCTGTTACCGTAGGCATCACAGCGCAGAGTCGCGGTCTGTCCCTCCACCACAACCATGAGCGGCTCAGGAACCAAGGCCCTCGGCGCTGAGGGCATTTGAGATCCTCCCTCTATGATCACTTCCACTCTGGTCTCAGTAGTTCCCTCAGTGTTACGAGCCACACAGACATACGTCCCACTGTCTTCTGGACGGGCAACAAGAATCTACAACATCAAAACAAAAGTGGTGAAACTACACTACATAAACTGAACAGAAGAGTCTAAGAGTTTGCTGATTGGTGGAAAGCTGGATGTGTAAAGAGCAGCACAGAACAGGAACCAGAGGCCCTGTTAAAGACCAAGCTTATTCGAAATGCACTGATCAGCACTGATTTCATTCTAATTGCCAGATGAACTTGTAGAAAGTCATTTAAAATGTTTTGAGTAACTGTACCTGCATGACTGCATTGGAGTCCATGGGTACAGGACTGGTCAGGATGGTCTTCCGGTTGTTATCTAGTCTGTGCCATGACACTGAAGGGCGGGGTGTTCCTGAAGCTTGGCACTCCAGGTTAATGGGCTCGCCCACCCTGACCCGAAGGGGCCCAACAGGGGTAACAATGGCCCCAGGAGACTCTGACGGTACAAATATACAGTATTTGGCCACTGGAGGGAACCCTTCCATTAAGAATACATGACTGAACTATTACCTTTAACAAGCAAAGACACTATGGTTTGAGTAATGCCAAACGGATTGCTCGCCACACAGCGGTAGGCTCCGTGGTTTATTGCGCGAGCGTTGACGATGGTGATAACGGAGCCATCAGAGTTAACTCGGACGTTATCTACAAAGAACAGACGGAAACCAAACATCACACAGGAAACAGCACAGGCTGGAAACACACCAGGAATCCTGTAAAGAGGCATTTAGAGACGATTGTGGGCATAAATGGTAAAAGGATTGAATTCAGATAACACTTTTCTTATTACACTTCACACTGGAGCCACATTCACACACAAACGAGTACACACAAAATATATGCAGATTGGTAGAAAATCTGCGGTCTAGCTCAAGGGCACATCAACATGTCACAAGAGGAAGCCGGACTTTAACCTACAACCTTCCAAATGCAGTTCTACTCACTGAGCCACAGTCAGCCTATAGAGGACAGATTGATTAGTTTGTTCTGCCAAAATACTAAAGAAAATACTTAAAGCAGATTGGTTAAAAAGAATAAAATTTATTGAATCCTTTTAATAAAAAAATTTTGAATAAAAGATTTTAACACCAAGAGTGAGGTCGCAAAATACTGAGACATCTTTCCAAACATTACATCAGAACACGGCAACTTTTTCCTCACTCTCTTTTTACAACATTGGTTAAGTTCACTGAGGATGTGTTCATTTGTTCCTGCACAGCTATACAGCTCTCTGAAGATTTCAGCGCTGCATTTTAATATCAGTTAGGCTAAGGTTTGTACTTTAATTAGGCCATCGCAGTACCTTGTTATGCTATTTTTACTGGATTATCAAAACAAAGCAATAAGACAGCTCCAGCTTCTCCAGAATGCCGCTGCAAGAGTCCTTACTAAAACAAAAAGAGATCAGCATATCAGTCCCGTTCTAAGATCCCTGCACTGGCTGCCTGTTGCTCAAAGAATAGAATCTAAAATCTCCTTAATACGGTAGTTTATAAAGCACTTCATAATAGAAACCCAGACTACATTTCTGATCTTCTTCAACCCTATATACCACTCAGATCATCAGGATCAAACCTACTAACTATTCCGAGAGTCAGAACTAAACATGGTGAAGCAGCTTTTAGTTTTTATGCTCCAGTGCTCTGGAATAAGCTTCCTGCTCATTGTAAGACTGCCCCTACCTTAAGTTTATTTAAAACAAGGTTAAAAACCTTCTTGTCTGTTCTTAAATTTTTTAAATTCTATTCATTCACTATATTTAAAATTTTTAATGTTTACTGTGTCTATTTCTAATCTGCTTCATTTTTTTTAATATTATTATTATGTTCTTGTTGTATGTTCAAAATTCATCAAACGTAGTGGGTTTGATGAATGCTTTTACTACAGAAGTCATTTTGCAATCGGAGGGTTGTAGGTTCAGTTTAAGCTTCCTCCTGTCACATTAACATGTATGTTTTGCACACAAATAAGTGCTGTGTAGGAGGTACTCAACATATTTTCACACTGATGTAATTTAGTAATATATATATAAAAACATACAACCTTATTTATTTAAAGCACACAACTGTTATCTTCAACATTCTATTTATGTGTCCGTCTAAAGTTTTGAGGGCCACATACAAATTTAATGTGGGCTAGATTTGGCCCCTGGACCTTAAGTTTGATATGTTCACTAAAAGTAAAGACTGGCAACAGCTCTTGATTCTCTAAGGTCATCGTGGCATTGTGTTAGCACACGTCTGTTTGCTCCAGTTACCTGCTAAATCTCCTGCTTTTAAGGAGCAGGCCACACATGTTTATCATCATTAACTCAAGTGAATTTGATTATCAGCATCTGGTTGCAATATTTCACAAATCAAAGAGGGTGGACTTTTTCCACACACAGTTCTTCCATCTTGGCTTCTTTATCGTTTAATAAATACTGGCAGTTTGAAATCTGTTGTGTATTTTTACGTATTTTAAACAACTTTAAAATCGGCTACAGACCAGATCTTTTTTTACGATGATCTGACAAGAAAACCTTGAATTGAAAGAGAGCGTACTTTCATTGACCTGCTCTGTTCTTTTCCAGCAGCGTGGGCTCGGTTGTTACCTGGCAGAGGCTGGTTGTTGGCAAGTTTCCACTCCAGCCTGACCGGCTGGGCTCCACTGTACACCTGGCATCTGAAGCTGGCTGACTCCCCGACACGCACTGCAGAGCTGTGGGGCTCAACGCCAATGATGGGACTCTGTAGGCCTGCAGCAGAAACCAACAGTTTGGAATCTGGATCATTTTTAATTAAACAAACCTCCTTTGATATAAAAGCAGCACTTTTTATTTTTTTTTCCCGAGAAATAAATCCCGTGTTGAGAGTGGCCACTGGCAGCTCCTTCAGGGAGTGAATGAGGATGAGATCATGGGACAGCAGCAAGGAAAATCATTCAATCCTGAGGTCACACAAGTGAGAAGAGGAAAAGAAGTGAGGATATGTGAGTAACTCCCCGCAATCTAACGCTCTGATCTTAAATCGACTTTCCCTGCTGCTCACTGATTTGGCCTTGTGTAATGTTCCGGATAGAAAGGTCTGATGGGTTTATTGAAACTGTCTCGCTTCAAGTACAGCTAAGTGTAGTTACATTAAATACTTAGAGAAGATCAAAAAGCCTCTACCCGCCTGAGAAGCAGGAGAATAAATATATGCCCTGCAGGAAAAAGTCAAGTGTTAAACATCCTTACGTGAAGAAGACGAAGTGACAGAGACGGAGACAGAGGCTTGATGGACCGGGCCTGAGCTCCCTGCTCCCTGTACCCGACAGATGTACTCTCCCGAGTCCTCTGAAGTGGCGGAAAGGATACGAAGCTGATTGCCAACAACCTGCAGATGGAAAACGGACAAAATGTAAAAATTTTACTTTGGAAAAAATGCAATTCATTTAAATATTTGTGCATTTTCAAAAAGGCTAATTTATTATTGGCTATAGCTGTTATTGAAATTGTTTTAAGACTTCACTGTTAGCCTGCATGAGATGTTGCAAATGAGAAATATTGCAAGCTTAACAACTTACATAAATAGTCTTGTTTTTTGGGGTTTTTTTAAAGCATGTGAACTTCTGTTTATGAGCGTTTCACCACTGGAAATAAAGAAACTACAAACCAGTGCCAAATTCTCCAATCTGACTAAGCTTATGTGGGAGGTGCTGGATCAACAAGTCTGATCCAACTTAAAGGGTCTACCATTAAGATCTTGCTACCACATACCACAAGACCCCATTAGTGGCTGTTACACATCTCATTTTCTGCAGGTCAAAGCCCTTTTAGCACCCAGGGGGGAACAACCAAATATTTCAAACCAACACCTACTGTAGATGTTCAATTATGTGTGTGGTTACCTGTGTATTTTGTTAAAATATACATTGATATATTGCCTGATATATGCATTGTTGGGGTGCATTGTTGCTTTACTTGGTGTATTTTTATTTATTTACATATTATTGAATGCCTGTGGCTCAGTGTGGTGCATAGTTTTTGTATTGTCCTGCACAACATGTGTATTTTTCAGATATAGTTGACATCTATTTAAGGTCCTGATTGAAACCCCACAACACACCACTGTATCTAGATATCACTAAAATAAAAAATATATAAGATTATTATATGAAGAACTTTTGTGGAGGGGGGTCGGGGGGCAAAATCACATATAATTTTTTGTTCCTGACAAATAAAAACATTTGAGAATGAATGATAAGATGCTTGACTAAACAGCAAAGTCTGCTGGGCTACAAGTTGAAAACAAAATTAAAGTGCAGATAATTTAGTGAAAACCTGATGGTTGGCAGAGAAGTGTCCGCTGGCTCTCGTCCAGATGACTCTGGGAGGAGGATTTCCAGGAGGAAAGCAGTTCAGCTCCAGAGTCTGACCCTCTTGGACATCAGCGATAGACGGCTGGATGGTGACCACAGAAAAGGAATGCTCTGCTGCTTGAACAAAAACAAGAAAATTAACCAATCTCACAAACAGAAATAGCCATATAAAAACATTGTTGATGACGTTACATGTTTGAAAAATGTAACGTAACCACTAAGAGGATGACAGAATGAATGTGAAGTCATCTCACCTCTGAGAACAGTGACCCGAATTGGAGCGCTGTTTGAACCGACACTGTTGCTACCAACGCACATGTAAGTGCCAGCGTCAGAGAGTTTAATGTTAGGGATGAAGAGAGTACCAATGTCGGTGCGGTCCGTTTGGGCCTGCGAGGAAAAAAACATTGCAGGTTGAAAAACAAATATTTAAGGGTTTTTGTGTTTTGACAGAAAGTGAAGCACTCACCTTCCCGGTCTCTGGATACAAAACAAATATAACATTGCCAACGAGGTGACATAACTACTACTAGCGACACAAAATGCACTATGGTGCAGACTTTTCAGACAGGACAAAAGCTGTTATTGCAACAGTTGGATCATTGTTTGTGATTTCAGTGTCATTGGCTCGAGTGACAAAAGGATTTGATAAAGCCTGGCCATTATTTACACAGTGATCGGTGAGGTTAGAGCAGTTACTTTGTGATGGTAAGAATCAAATTTAACAGAGATGCACTGAGAAATTGACTTGTGACTGTAGTCAGATGATTTTCAACTCACAATTCTTTTCTTATCAGTGAATGTACAAAAACTGAGAAACTGTGAACTTCTAGCAACTCCAAAACTCTTCTGTGTGGAAGTTATTAAAAGAAGAAGACTCAAATTTAGCTATTTCTAGTTTCAGTAATGTATTTAAATTCCAAGTCAGAGAAAATATAAAATATGTCTAAAAGCAAACTGTATTTTCTGTGACATGTGACAACATGCCATAGAAAACTGTAATGTTAGCAGTTAGCGAAATGGCTGAAAGTATACAGCAAAGTTGCTGTTGTTTCATCTCATGAGCTTTAATTCACTCTGTCACAGAACATCGTGGGTTTTTTTTACTGCTTGCAGTGTTTTGCAAATCTAACATTTAAGTCAAGGTCTGCATCTCCTGTGCAGACCTTACCAGTACAGAAAAGTTGCAAGTTAGAAGTTGCAACTTTACAGATTTCCAGGAAGAGATCAAAAAGACATCCTAAATTTGATCCAAAACATCAAACAAGAATTTAATGCCAGCTATAGTTCTTTAAGACAAATCAAAATTGGCTAAAGCTGAAAATCAGAAATTAGCCACAAAACTCTGATCAGTGCATCTCTGTAATTAATTGTTTATTTTATAATGTATATATCTATGATTGATACTTATTTTAAAAAATGAAGGAATTAGGCGGGACAGTTTTGATTATTCAAGGTGAGCGCTGAATCAAAGGTTAGTTAACATTACAGAGCAGGTTGTGGCAATAAAATCCCTGCAGCAGGTGGAATTATTTGGCATCAAAGAACAAAACAACTGAACCAGGTCCATTGACTGTATTAACTTTCTAAGCTAAAGAACAACTGCACCTGTTTTGAACTCCTGCACTCCAAGTCCGTGGCTGCAGTAAATTTTTTATGAAGCTTTGATCACATCAGAGTGGAAAGGATTCAGCAGGGTCACAGTCTGGGGACGGATTACTGTACTGTGGGAGGGGGGCTGATGTCGTGGCATCCGTGAACACAGCTGCTTAGCTGCAGCCAAATCAACCGTGTGGGACGCTAAACCAAGCAGTGTTTGAGGCGGGTCGTGCCTCAATGTGCGTCTGAACCCATTGACGAGTTTTCAAAGCAAGCCGTTTGCTAGAGCATACAGAATTTCTGCGTGGTCGCACGGCACTGCCCAGCCCGGCTTCCCCATGGGAAAGGCTGACACAACCCAGTCGCTCTCTGAGGCAGAACTAAACGGGCCTTGTTGAGCAAAGAAGGGCCACACTGAACCCAGAACAGCACAAACCCGTTTGGGGCTGCAGCCTCACACAGACGAAACGTATCTCAAAATACAAGTCCTTGCACAAAATATTAGTACTTCTTGACCGTTTTCACATTTTGTTACCTTTCAATTATAAACTTCATTGTATTTCATTGGAATATAATGTGAGAGTAGTTCATATTTGTGAGAAAGGAGACAATCTAGTTATTAAGTCCAATTTTGCAATTTTCCACAAGCCAGGTAGGAGGTAAGCCAAACATGAAGAAGAAGCTGCTTTAATGTCAGACAAGACCGCAACTGACTTTTGTCACAACTCAATATACAAAATATTGAGTTGTGCAAAACTAACACTGCAGGTTGTAGCAGCATCATGGTAGCAAACCAGATTCTCATGTCTCTAGAAAAAAGACTTGAGAGCAGGGAAGAGGTTTATCTCCTAGTGCAGGCATCTTCAGACATCCCATAACAGCTCTTAATAACTTTGGATAAAAATTAAAAGGAACCAGTTATTGTTTTTAATTACAAATATAATAACAAATGCAGATTTTTCAAACTTGTTCAATTTTAGAATGACACTAAAAGTACTAGTAACATGTTCTTAGTTCTGTTTCCTTGGAAGGAATCTATGTGCCTTTTCAAAGAGGCAACATTATGTATTTCCCAGGCATATAGTTGCATTTTATAGCACAACGAAGTAACTATGCTAACTTCAGTAGTGATAACAATAAAAATATGTCTTAAAAGTAATTTGACATTGTAATTTAACGCCTGGAAATTGGGCCTCTGTCTGCTCTTTCTGAAACTCTGGCTTCAGGAAGTTATCACAACATTGCTCCTCTTTTAACCCTTTAGCAACAATTTTAATAAGCGTTACACTGAGAAGAAAAACATGATTTCACTAGATGCAATCAGCAAACGCCAGGTGTTTGCTTGTTGCTGCTGGCTAGTCTAAAGGAGCTGAGTGGGGGAGTCACAAGGGAGGACTGCTCTGTGAAGCTTTGAAATTGCAGCTCTGAAGAGGAGGTATGATGTTGCACAGCTGATTGGCTGCCATAAGTGATTAAAGGATTTTTCAAACATGCATGAAAGAATCAAAGTAACACTCCAGATATGTTTTTGAGGGAATAAGACTGTAACATAATCTAAAGCTCAAAAAAGTCAATTTTACATAATATTGCCCCTTTAAAGAAATGTCCATCCTCTTTTATCTTTATTTTAAATCCTAAAAAATAAAAAAATAAATACTGGTTCTCTGAAAATTAGAAGAGATTTCTTAAATTAGATAATTGGCTAAAAAGTTTTCTTTCTTCAAAAAGTCATGTGACAAAGTTTTCTTTGGCTGGCTTGAGAGCAAAATGTCTCCGTAGGATGTAAAAGTTTCAGATTCCTGTTCTAATAGATAATCAATCATAAACATCCAGCAAAAGCTGTAATTGGATGTGACTTTGGGCTGGTCTATTGGGTTAAATACTTAAAAAAAAAAAAATTACAATGAAGTTTGTGGCTGTCACGTGTCAAAATATTATGAAAACCTTTGTGAGGCACTGCACCTAAACTTCCTATCTGCATACTTAGTGCTGTTAATACATTTAGTGGAATGATGAGTTTATTTGGGAGCTGGAAGCCCAATGTCAGGGATGATTTCATGACAGCACAAAACGAGACACTATGAAACATCTATATGAATAAAACGCTACACAGAAACAGGGACTGCATGCGGGACGTTCAACAGACCCAGCTTGTTGGTTTAAACGTTTGACACCAGCTACACATGGACTGAACGTGAGCAGCTGTGGGACATTACCACAAATTTACAGAGCGTGAATCAAGGACATGGTTTGGTCATGCACTTAGTTGATGTGATGTGAGGACGAGGTCAGTGGAAGACAATGGATTTGAACTATGAGACGGGGACAGACACGCAGACAGATGGACAGACCTGCAGCTCCTCAATACGTCTGTGTAACACATCGAGACTGTTGCTTTTAAACTGATGGAAACCGTGAGAGGGAATGGCCTGAGCAAACGGCAGAACAGGGCAGGAGGGGGGCAAACAAGAAGGGAGGGAGGGGAAAATAAAGGTCAGTGGTCAACATGCTGAAGAGTCAGATGAAATACCATCGGCACTGGACAAACCCTGAGGTGTAAGTGGAGATACAACACAGGTGAATGTAAATGCAGAAACATTACATTTTACAAGCACTTTACTCCATTGGGACAACATTCAAGCTTTGATTATGGTTCCAGATTTTATCGTCCACAGTCGGCACCAGATGTCTCACCTCTGGGGGGAGCTGTCCTCCATTTTTCAGCCAGGTGAGCTTTGGGGTTGGAGAACCTGTCGCTCTGCAGTACAACCTCAAGGGTTCCCCTTCACGGATGTCGACACTTTGAGGACTGACTTGGACTTGGGGCTGAGTGCCAATACCACTGGGGGTGTTTCCTAAATGACAGCCACAAATATCATCACACAAGATGTTTTTTTGTCTTTTAGAAAATATCTGGACATTTCCACACAAAATGCCTTACAAAAGCATCAACAATGGAAATTTAAGTTGTAGAACTACACAAAGCAGCATTATAGTAAAGTGGAAGAGAAATTACACAATGTTTAAATAAATAATAATTTAAAGTCTGAAACGTGTGTTGTTGATGACTGATGACTGTTTTTCAAGTCAGCGGTAACTTGAAAATCTCTAGATCAGTGCAAGGAAATAATATCCCACCAGCCAATCATTTTAATTTGCACAACTGCAAGAAGGCTGAGATAGTCTTCCAGTACATGCATGTAATTGATTGGTTTAAATCAACATATATTTATGTATTAGAATGGTCTAGTCAAAGTTCTGTTCTAAGTCCAACTGAGAATCTGGGTTGAGTAGATGTTCACATTTTTATTAAATATGAACAATTCTAAAGATTTGAAAACCTTTGTTAACCATCGTACCTTCACCCTGTTGTCTAAGATAGACAGCAGCCTTAAGTTAAATTATTTGATGTTTATGTAAGAAAACAAATGATTCACAAGTCAATCCCTCTCACTGACAAACTCTGAGCATACTTTGGACATGGAGGGAGGCCCGTGCTGTGTGCTCGCCGTGAGTGTTCAGGGCCTTGCAGGTGTACTCCCCTTCATCAGCCGGATCCACAGCTGGGATTGTGAGGATGCCGTTTCTTATCGCAGCTCTTGGACTCATCCTGTATCCTGGACCACCTGTAAAGATTTAATAATCAAATGCTGTCTTTCCCTAGACAAAAAGAAGAATTAACATCCAAACAATCCCTAAACCTGTCTTACCAATCCATTCTATAGCTGGTGTTGGGTTTCCAGTCACGGTGCAGCGAAGTTCTGCCCGCTGACCCTGCCGGACGTTTAGTACTGAGGGGGTGATGGTTGCGATGGGTTGGGCCCCCTCCGCAGCTACAGAAGGATATGAGGCAATGAACCATAGCTCTGAGGCAGAGACATGTTAACTGGAAGTAAATCCTGATAATACAGACTGGTTTCAGGGTAGCAGTAAAGTTGAACAGTAGGGACAGGAGAATCCTGTTAAATTGGAAGTCACTTTGAGCTTTGGATTGCGATCTTTCAGAAAGACAGAACTGTGACTTCCACCCTTAAAGATGGCAGTCTGAGAAAATCTTTCTGTAGACAAAACAGATGTGTGAGGCACTCCTTGGCATTGCTTCTTGGCATATTTCTCTCTGCAGGAGCTTGGCTCGCTTCTGTCCACTTCAATATTTGGCGTGGACAGAGCTTAATAAAGACCTCTTTCAGTTCAGAGGGAGCTGTCTAAGCAGGCTGAAAACCTGTCAGAGTCTCTGTGAAGCTTTGATTGTTTGACCCTGATGGCAAGCAAAATCCAGCTTAAAAGCAAGGTTTTAGTTTCTGTCTCTGTAGGGAATAATAAGTACGGTAGTTATGGACAATAGGAACATTTCCATTGTTCCTGATGTAATATTGTAACATTAAAACTCTGGATCTTACAGCGTAATTAATATTCTGATATTCTGGAGATCCTTTAACAATCTACTTGTTTATGAGAGGTGACAAAATCAACATGGATCATTGTTCTGCCTAGCTAGAAGAAACTGGGACTTGCAGTAATTACACCACAAGGGAACAGAAAGTCTACGTCAATTAGAAGTTCCTAGAAACTCTTGTAAACCTAAAGTAAATTGTAAATGGTTGTTTACAGCCCGGGTTGCACTGTCATCGTTCTTCTGCTTGGTACAATTTACTTTTTTTAATGCTTTTACTATGGTTTACCATCAGGATACATAATTATTTAAGCATTTAAAATATTTAAGGTGAGTTATTTAAGGTACTTTTTGCCATAAATGAAAGTGTGAAGACCAGTCTGAAAAACATTCAAGAATGGTGCGAAGAATGGGATGTATTGAGCACAGTTATGATGTTTGAAGCCCAGAGGACAGCATGTTTCCTTGAAAGATAGGAGGTGATACGAAGAGAGAGGAGTCAAAGATCAAGAAATGTGATTTTATTTTGGGAAAAAAAGTCCAAGAGCCCATAAAATTTGACAGTTCCCCCAAAAATAGCCCAATGTGATCTTTCAGAAAGACGGAAAATAGAGTTGACATTCGTGAGGAGATGCCCATAAAAATGAACATGCACTTTTTCCTGCAGTGATGGACCACAATGAACCCAAAGAGGCAGATGGTGACAAGTAATGCTCATGTACAATTAGGTTTGACTCTATATAACCACAAAAGTTAACTTTAACGAGTCACAGACTGGTATATTGGACAACATGGGAGCTCCAGACTTGAGCACAGTTTCATCTGGTTTCTGGACCTCAAGATCAGCTGATTGTACATGGGCATCAGCAGGCCACACGTTTCCATGCTGTGGAAGATGAGCGCATGCATGACAAATAGAGGGAGAGTTGGGTCCGACCAGTGAGGAAACATCGGAGACTTACGCTTTCTGTGTCCTTCAAACATTTCATAGGCTGTGTAAAACATCTGAGTCTGTGAGGCCTCTGGAGACGGAGGGAGGGAGGGGGACAAGTAAACTGACAGATCAGCTCTTCAAATCAACAGCAGTTTACTGTACCTCCAGTTTACTGTACATCCTTCTCCACATGTGGGCTGCTGTGATTTATGTTGAGTTGGGCCCAATAAAACACCACACACATGTTAAAACACGCTTAAATCATGAACCTTTGGCACAGCTTTGATTCAAGTGTTTTAAAACTATTAGCAATAGCCATTTTACACTTATTGATATTATTGCTGCCATTTCTTTTGTTTCTGATGTTTTTATTCATGTGACGAACCCTTGGTTCAGTACTTCTGTGTTCAGTTGAGTTTTCTTCCTATAAAAAGTCATTGACATTATTGCTACCATTAGTTTTGTGGATTTTTGAGCATACTTGGCTCAGGGTTTCAACATTCAGCCATTTGTGACTTCTAAGTGAAGTCATTGATGGAGAAATAACTGCCATTACTTTTGTTTTTGTGTAGTCTTGGTTTTTGTTTTTTTACCATGGAAAGTACTCCTAGCATAGTTTTTGTGTGCTTAGCCATGTCTCTTGCCAAGCTCAAGCCATTAATTAAACAGTTGAGGTCATTACTATGCCTACTCTCTCTGTTTTTCTTTCCCAGAGAAAGTTCACCTGGCTCAGTGCTTCTGTGGCATAGTAATTGTTTAGTTATATCTTTTTCCATTAACAGAGCCATAGATGGAGCTAATGCTGTCACTAACTTTTCATTTCCTCTCTTTTATGTAGAAAGTAAATCTGGCTCAGGATTTCTGTGTTAAACTTCTTGTCACATTTGAACAATTATTGATGGACCAATTGCTGTCATTACCTTGGAGTAGTCTTTTAAATCCTTCTTCTGCTTTTGTTCTACTCACAGAAAGGACACCTGCTCCATTCTTTCTGCATTAAGCTGTGCTTTTTTTACCTTAATAAAGTAATTGGCAAAACTATTGCTGCCATTAGCTCTATGTCTCTCTATTTATTTTTTTATAGAAAGTATGCCTAGCTCAGTCATTTTGTGTTTAACTATGTTGGAGTTGCTGGACAAGTAGCCAATTGATGGAGCTATTTGTGGAATTAAATCTGAGCAGTCTTTCTTTTAATTCCATGTAGAAAGTACTCCCGAAATGATGTAATGAGCTTGGCTCTCTGTGTAATCAAATTATTTGATTTGGATTAAATTGGACAGCATGTAGCTGTGTCTTATTTGATTCAAACATTTGATAAAACTGGAGAGAAATCATAATTGTCAACCACTCTGGACTCTAATTAAGACCTGCTTGTGGTATATAAGTACCTATTCATCTTATAATGTGTTCAGAGTGATGCCCGTCAAATCCAGTTTGATGGGTTTAGAGCTCATGTTTAACTGACAAATATCAGAATTAGTGTATTGCAGACATGATTAGATTATAGACAAAATATTTAAGCATAAAACATTTATACCCAATAAAAATGTGTCAGTTTGCTCTACATAAAAATGCAAAAACATACACACATAGACTTGATGTGGAAGCTGTGTAGCAAAAAAAGAAGAACAGCTCCATATTAGTCATGCAGGTTAGTAGGAAAAAGCAGTTGTAAACAATAAAAAAGTATTTCATCTCAACTAAACCAAGACATACAGCTTGTGGTTTTTCTGAAGAAAACTGTTAAAGATGACACAGGCCAATTCACAATTCATTTTAGTCTGTTATATTTTTAATCCATTGCTTCTTTATCACAAAATGGTTTCACAGTTAAGATAAATACACTAAAATATAATGTGTACATTTCATTTTTGTCATTTTAACAGAAACATATCTGCTATCATACAAATCAATGGGACTGAATACATAAAAAATGCCTAGTTCAACAATGTGACGTGAGGTTAAGAATGTAATGCGTGATATATCTCGTGAAATATTTTCTCATAAATGAACTTAATGTAAACACAGAGCATACAAGGCAAGTGCATGTACACAGAGAATTTCTTAACATAAAATAACTAAAAGCAAAGAAAATGATAGATAATCAGATTATGATTTCAGTCCTTTAAAACTAAACATTGACACGTAGATGAAAAAAAAACATACGACTGCAGTTGAATATTAACAGAATATAGATTAAAATACTTTTATCCACTTTTTGTATCCAAAATAATATTTTAGCTACTAACATTGAATTTTGAAAAGAAACGTATAAACAGAACTGTTTTAAGTAAGTGAAAATGCCTTGAAAAAATATTAATACCTTTAAACTCATACACTTTCTTAGAATTAAAACCACAAATATCAATCCATTTTATTTGAATTTTATGTGGCTGACCAACACAATGTAGCGTTTTTCAGTGAGGTGGAAGGAAAATGATATATTGTTTTCAAAATGCTTTACCTGGAGATTAATTGGTTGGCCTGTTAAATAAAATGCCATTGATATACTTTGAAGTTTGTGGCTGTAAAGTGACAAAAATCAAAGGCTATGAATAATTTCTCAAGGCATTGCATCGCAGCAGTATAACAACTTCCTGGGTAATAGCACCAACCTGTTCATTGACATTCATTTTCAGGTAAAAATAAGGTACAAACAGGCGTTTGAGTGTAAAAGGATTACTGTAAATAACAGAACTATAAGAAATAAGACAAGAAAGATGTTTCTTCTGATTCCCGTCTTATTGCCGGTGAACTGAAGAAGTCCCAGGTGCACAGTTACTTATCCCATCATGGCATTTGCATTTCATCCCATCGTGGAACACCCCACTCAGGCAAGAGGAGCCCGGGATTAAAAACATACCCAAGAATCCAGCAACTGGCACAGTAGCACCAAGGCAAAGATCCATCAGCGATCAAGAAGTGACCGAACCACCACCGATTAATTCAACCCAAGTGAAAAATAAGAACCCGCCGTAGCTCCCAGCACAGAGTTGGCAGAAAGCTTTACTTACAAATCCGATACATCCAGGAGGTTTGGGTTTTTTTTTTGTTTCGTTGTTTGAGTGTAATTTGTATTTGACCACAAATGTTGCAGAAATGTAGCACATTGTATATTTTAATTGTTCCCTAAGACTGAGTTCATACAGCAGGCAAAGCCACCCAAATCCGCCTTATTTTCCTAAATGATTTCTGTATGCAGCCTGAACGGCCCAGTTTTAATCTTCTCACCCCCCAAAGAATCCAATCTGTACCACTTACATATGTAGTTCTAATTTGGATAGGTACCAGATTATTTTCAAAGCATTTGCAGTCTGAAAGGTCATGTCGCATTTTATCTGACATTTATGTAATTGATGTGAGACATGCGACATAAATTTGCACCAGAAGAAACCGGACGTGATAAATAAGGACATAAACAATGGCTGAAAATTATGATTATGAATTTATGAAAGAAGTCTGTCACTAAAGTGAATCACATCACAATCTCACCACTCTGGTTCTGACTACACATCAAAACAGACCTCTCCACAGAAATTCCAGTGAATGCTCCACATAAGGTCATTGCTATTAGCTGTGCTTTTTCCATTGACTTCCTTCATGTTGTTATGATCTTGTGACGATGCTGCCGGCTCTCATTTATGAATTAAAAGCGATCCATAAACGGCTCCATCCATTGCTACTTCCGTAATGCATGACATCAACGTTCTTCTTCTGCGCATTAGAGTCACGTTGGGGTCGTGACCAGTTCACACAGAAGTCTCATTGCGGTCACGTTTCATTAGCGGTATAAACGACACAGCAAAAAAGAAAAAATCTGATTTCAGCAAAAAATCTGAATTGAGCATCAAGACCTGCTGTGTGAACGTTACCTAAACCCACAAGCTGTATTCTTTATGCAGTCCAGGAAACTCACGTCATATAAGACATACATGTTAAGAAGCTAGAATAATAACATGCCAGTGAACATAGCTGGACTGGCAGTTTGCTAGTAAAACATGGCACATGTATGCTGACAGCAGAAGCGTTAGGCGTTAGACTTGCAAGCTTAATGTGTTGTAACCCAGTGATCAGCACTGATGTCGCACAATAACAAAACACACTAAAACAGCCATGCATGCATCATTCCAAGCAGAAGAGAGGGGGGTTATATTTAGTAAGAGACATTATAGGAGTCAAAGCTGGGGTGCAGAAGCAGGGATGAGGACGATGGGAAGTGGAATGCCATGCTGAAGGATCACAAACCTGGCACGTAGAGGGTGGCACTACTTTCATCCATGGCAAACATGTTGGAGCCCGTGCAAACGTAGACGCCCGCATCCTCAGGCTGGACGTTCTGAATCGTCAGGATGCCATTGAAGTCCGTGGCGCGGTTGGGAAGCTTCCTGTTGCCTTTCCTGGTCCACACCAGTGTGTAGGCTGGTGACTGCGAAAGGGAGACCAGAGAAGATACGGACATCACAGGAAGGAGGATGATGTCTCAAAAGACTGACGGATAAACCAAGGCATCTCTACGTGGACTGACCGAAAGCCTTAAAAGAGTCCCTCGCCAGTTATGCTGATACCATATTTTTATTTTTCTTTAAAAAACAAGTGAAACATTTTAATTTTTTATGCTCAGAGGTCACTGGCTGTTTTCTTTTTTATTATTATTATTAATTCAATCCAAGACATTAAAATCCAGATTCACTATATTATAGATTAGTTGCCTTGGTGGGAAGTGTCTGATGGACAACTTTTAAGGTAGTTGCCTTTCCCATTGCATAGCATGTACTTTTTAAGAATATATTTATTGGTGTTATGAAATATTAAAATTCTCTGTGTAATTAAAACTTTGAATTTTTATTAGCTGTAAGCCGTGATCATTAAAATCAATGCATATAAAAAAGATAATGCCTGAAATATATCACTCTGTATAATAAATGGCTTTCGCCTTTTGAAGAATAACCTTAAAACTTCATCATTGGCAAGTCTGAACCTATCAAAAACTTTTCTGTGTTCATCTTCCAGGATTTTTATACGTCATTTATCATTTTGAAGACAGGCCACTCTCTCACAGCTAAGGTTTTATGTCATATAAAATGTAAAACTGTGACTTATCCAATGAGCAGACTGTGTGTAAATGTTGCAAATTCACTACCTCCTAAAGCCTTTGTTTAAATCAGTGATTAAAGATGCACTCACAGAGCCGCCAAGACTTCATTGTAGATTCCCATTTGACAAGTCAGCACTACAGTTTGCTTATAATGTTTGAATTACAATCCTATATCTGCCTCTTGGTGCCATCACAGAGTCTGATTATATCTGCAGGGGATGCCATTTTAACCAAAATGGAACCCATTAGTGGTTCATATAAAGTTGCAAAGTCAATAATTTTAAATTCTATAAAATTGACCAATGGAGTTCTGAAGTGATCAACTGATTTTGACAAGACTTTTCTGCATTTAAGATGTTGCACTTGTGCAAATCTTACTAATAAGTCTCTGACATGAAATGAAAGGTAAGCAGCTTGACAACCACTACATTAAAAGTTGGAGAAACTCATAAACATTAATATCCGGACAGCACAGTTACCTTGCTCCTTGCAGTACAAATGAAGTTGACAGTGGAGCCGACCCTCACGGTCTGAGATTTAGGCTCCTCCACTGTAACCTCTATGGGTTTAGTTGGGCCACCTGAAGGAATACACAACAAGTTACAATGATTGTTCAGTAAATAAAAGAACACTCAGTCCAAAAGTTCTGTTAAAAGGACATTGTTTGCATGATGTCTGATTTCTATGAAGGTTAATTAAATGAACTGCAAATTGTTCAAAGTAAAGTGGCACCTGCGACAATAATCTCAGCATGGCTCCTGTTGGAGCCACGCAGGTCTTGGCAGGTGCAGATGTAGATGCCAGCGTCACTCGACTGGACACTGGAGAAGTACAGCTCTGCTCCTGTGCACAGAAATAAGCAGGGTACTGTTAAAGTTTTCATCACATGGACTTTTTTTTTGTACAACTATTAAAATGTGCCCAACTAGGAATGGGCTTACAGAGGTTTCAAACTGGTAACATTTTCTGCTCAGCTGTGCCTAAATTAAAAAGTTATTTAAAGAGCTGCCTTTGAAAATAAAAGTTTGCGCTGGCTCCATGAATTCATAGAGTAGTGCAGTTCTGCCCCTCCTGCACCTGTTGCTGCACACTTTTGGTAAGCTGGTTAAAGCAAAGCTTGTACAGTTTTGGCATCCATCAAGAACAACCCATTTCACCCAAGCTGTTTTAAAAATAACAAATTAGAAATGTTGTAGACACAATCATACTGTAAAACCACGTGATTTTCTCCAGATTTATCATATCGTAACAATCTCTTTCCAGTTCAGTGATATCCAAACATTTTGCACCAATTCCCAAAATTGCACTCTATTAAACTCTATTAAGATTGAAAAAAAAATATTTTTCAAATAAAGCACAGGTGAACAAATTATTGTAGGCCCAAAAATGGTTGTTAAATAAAATAAATAAATAACATCTTCCTAACATTTTGGGTCGAATTTTTTCTATTTTGTTCATCTGTGAAACATGTTAAGGCCTTTCCCAGCAACAACAAAAAAAATGTCATGTTTAATGAAAAGCATGGCTAATAAAAGCAAATATTATGTACTGTACCTAATGGTTTCCTAAAATATACACATTTATCTTTTAAAAAGCCTAAAACATTATGAAAGGGTCCATCTACATCAGCTCCTTTTGCTGGAGAGTCAAATTTAGACCACTGTTGAACTGCGGTCAGGGGCCATACACCATTATTTCAGCACCCTGGCCTTATGACAATCTAAAGTGAAAGTTGATATGGAGCCTGTTTCAAAGCTGCCTTCCCACACCTTGTCTGCGTCTGTCAGCGCTGCTGGAGATGGGCCGTCCATCCTGTCTGGACCAGAAGAAGTAGTGTGGAGGAGATCCAGAAACCTGACAGCGCAGTGTGACAGAGCTGCCCGGTGTGGCTACAAACCGCTCTGGATACACTTTCACCTCCAGGTGGGCTGCTATAAAATTCAACAAAAACAGTACACATTAAAAAAAAAATCCTTTAATATCCACTATTTTTCTAACTTCACCACACAGGGTTTTTTCAAGTGAATTATCAGCATTTTGCATTACCGTCATTTGGGCGACACTTATTTCTGTCCTGTGGGTTGCCAACATATCCTGCAGCACAACTATTAAGAATAAAAAAAAAACAGTTTTTACTTATATCAGGCATTTTTTTTGGCACAAAAAACCCCTACTTCATTGAAACTATATTAGAAATATTTAAACAGTTGGTTGAATTTTCTCCATGACAGAAAGAACAACCGCCTCACCGTTCACAGTACTGGCCAGTATAACCAGGCTGGCAGGAAGTGCACTGGTAGTCTCCATTACCAAGG
Source organism: Brachyrhaphis roseni (assembly GCA_903066815.1). Taxonomy (NCBI): domain Eukaryota; kingdom Metazoa; phylum Chordata; class Actinopteri; order Cyprinodontiformes; family Poeciliidae; genus Brachyrhaphis; species Brachyrhaphis roseni. Next base: position 26,902 of record CAEFZY010031408.1, read on the forward strand.
CTCTCGCATGTAGGAGAGAATCTGTCACACAAGTTACACACAAAGTTTAAAATCAACTAAAAAAATAATGTGTCTAGGCAAAATATATATGCAATATAAAAACGCACAAACAAAACATCAGTTAGTGATCACTAGCAGATGATTCTCAGTTTGGTCAGCCTTGAGCAGTGTAGAAAACTCAAAAATCAGATCTTCTTCTGGTCAGTTAATGCACCGTGAATCAGAGGTACTGCCAGAAAAATATCCAACGGATGAAAAGAGCCACTAATTATCTTGGGGTTACATATGGGGGTCAAATATATTGTTGAAAATGCTTAAACATTGTACTTTGGGATAGTGCCTCATGTAGTGGATATTTTGCTGCACACAGTATACAATGTTATCTTGTTTGTTTAGATTTTTGTCATCTTCATTGTGTTCTCTTTACTGTGATAATTTTTGGGGCGATTTGTTGTTGCAACATTGTTTTTGTCTTTTGTGGAACAAGAAAAATGCACAGTAAAAATGTTCAAAGCAAAAACAAATCTTGGGGTGGAACACTGAAAGTCACAACAGTGGGAGTCCTATTTAGCTTAAGTTGCAAGTGAAACTTGAAATGTTAACCCTAACCCTAACCCAAATGTCTGTAAATTCATATTATAGAGGACTTAAAATCAGTTGATTTGTGCAAGAACTAAAAAATGTCAGAAGCCTTTTGGAGATCTTAGAGTTAAGGTAAAGTACTACTTCCTCTGTGGTTAATGCTAACTAATTGGAAACATAAGATGTGGGCAATTTGAAATGTGAACTTGAACCCTTTGATCTTCGTTTTGCTCAGTCTAACAGCAACTTCACTCTAAGACATATAACAAGGCGTCTTATCCACTCAGAATATAAACATCAAAGCTTTACAGAAACTGGACTTGGGAAATCCCAGCATACAATCTAATCCTAACATCAAGTGTGAAGTCAGTTACATGTAAGTTGCTTTGATAAATCTGCTGGTGTTGAATCAGAAGCTTAGAAGCTGAACTCGATTTTCTGTAAACAGAGGAGCTGGACACAGATCAGTCTGCTGCTATAAATGGAGCTGAAATAAGAGCTCTTGGTATGTGTGCAAGCACTTACTGGTTGTCTGGGTCAGTGTGAGGGCAGCCACATCTCTGGCAGTCTTCCGGGGTGCCAGCAGTTGGGTCGCCAAAGAAGCCAGGGGCGCACTGTTCACAGAAATCTCCCTGTGTGTTGTGCAGGCAGCTCTGCAAAGAAGCCGACTGTGTTAATGGAGAAATCTAGAAACTGATATTAGTCACATGATAAACTTGTGCTCCATACTGTGCAGGTGCCAGTTTCCGGGTGGCAGGAGTCAGAGTGGCCATTGCAATCACAGGGCTCACAGTGACCCAAGTACAAACCTCCTCCAGTACGGGTGTAGCCAGGTGCACAATCCTGGAAGAGGAATGGAGTTGTTTTTTTAAAACTAAAGAGAACAAACTGCAAAACAAAAATCTTAACTTTCTAATGGAAATATCTTAGTACATTTGAAGCAAGACTAAATTAACCTACACATTACTTTTCAGCAATATATTGGAGCTTATTTTAAGTCAATAATCACTTAATATTAATAAAAAAGAACTAGTTCTACTGGCAGATTTTTAAACTTATAAGAAGACTTTTTCCATGTTACAAGTGAAACAATCTGGCAGTGAAACTAGTACTTTTTCATCAATATTAAGGTATTTCTAACTTAAAACAAGCTTCTACCTTGCTGGAAAGTTAACATTGAGATATTTGCACTACAGACTAGATAAAAATACTTGCTAAGATCCTGTGTTGCTGCAGTACAGTTTTCTACTGTATTCATTTGATTTAGACAAAATGGTGAAGAGGTTTCATTATACTTTCTTTTTTATACAGAATATATCTACATATACCTGGCAGGAAAGTCCTTGGTAGCCAAGCGGGCAGCGACACTGCTCCACCTCAAAGGCCTGTGCCAAGCCACTGTAGTTGGGCACAGCCACCTCCATACTGACGTCAGAGATGCTAGATGAACGCATTTCAGTGGAGTAGGAAGCTCGGATCAGGACATCATCCAGATCAGCCAGAACCATCATCAGATGCTCTCTGGTGGCAGGCATGCCATCAGGTCTACGCCAGTGTTCCTATGAAACAGAAAAAAAGCTCAATCAGCTTCATGCCAACACATTTAGGACAGATCTTTGATGATTGAAATGTGCTCACAAAACATTTCAGTTCTCCAATTTAGGTTTAGCAGACCCATCTCTAAGAACACATGTAATAATTCTATAATATGTTGTGGGTAACTATATTTAATAATGTTTTTACTGTAGTGTGGGTGAGGTAAGAATGTACTCACCTCCCTAAAGATGATCTCAAACTGTTTTCTCTCTCTGCCGCCCGGCAGGTTCCTCTGCCATGCCTGACGGGCTACCAGTGTGATGTCATTACCCTATGACGGACAACAAGGGCGGGTGAGTAAATCCAGCAAATGTTGGGAGTTGTGATTGGAAACCAGCGCACCAGCTCCAGGGCATACTCACAATGATCTGAACGTCAGCATCTTCGAGTTCTGTTCCTCTGGAACCGGTCACATAGGTTATGGTGTATTTCAGTTTGCCACCATAAGAACCCACCTGAAGCATTGAAACCAATTGATGAGTTAGTTTGTTTAAATAATGCAGCATGACTGTTTGAGCAACAGCAATGTACAAAGTGACACTTGAAGACCCGTGTAAGAGGAAGATCTCTTCTAAAACATTCAGAGTGATTCAACACAAAACAACATATTAATGTAAACCACAGGAAAAAACATAAACAAGTAACTCATATTATGACATTTATACTTTTTTTTAATAAAGAAATCATAACATTTTATAAAATATCTTATTTAATGTAGTTTCATGTGTATATATTGCACATTTTTATAATAAAGTTAAAAATGCCATCCCTTTTAGGCTCTTGGTATAAGTAGACAAGTTCACCATAAAATTACAGAAGATATTTTTACAGTAGTCAGCACTAAAATATTTATATATGGACAGTGACTTAAAGGAAGCGAGTAGAATGGATGGATGGATGGATGGATGGATGGATGGATGGATGGATGGATGGATGGATGGATGGATGGATGGATGGATGGATGTTTTTCCTTTCTTTATTGTTTCCCCAAAGTTTATGGAGAGCAGAAAAATAGTTTCACCAATTGGACAGGAACCTTGTCATAATCAGCATAGTCCTACCAGTTACTATTATACCCATTGTTCAATAGGATATGTATAAATAATATTTACTTTTGTGTCTTTCTTGTCCACAAATGTGTTCTATTACTCTCCTAGATTCTGTTAAATTAAGTTCTTATTTTCACAGTCATATCTTTTACAAATTATATTTGATATTTTAAGACTGGAAATAATTTCTCTTCTTGCAAGACAGATGTGCAGGAAATCAAAAAGAATCATGGAAGGACAATGGGAATGGCTCAATGGAGTAGAAAAAAGTCTGCTAAGTGTTTTGCTGAATCCTGCCCAGAAGTCTTTCCAGTTACCTTTTCCCCTGTGAACTGCTCAGGGAGCTGCCAGTACAGCACATCGTCTTGCTGCGAGCTGAAACCTTTGTAGACCAGAGCGTACTGAGAGGCCAAAGATGGAGAAAAAGGCTTTAGAGAATAAGCCACAGACAGAAAGGCAGGGAGTGCAACTTGCAAGCACGCAGACAAACAGAGAAAAGTAGGCAAGCAGGGCACAGAGAAAGTCTGACAAACATGACAAAGTTAAACTCCTAAATTATTTTAAGTCAGAAACTACTGTTTGGTTTGTGTTATTACAGATTTCTAAAAAATTAAGTCCAATTTGAAAACTGTAAAAAAGACATTTAAAAATGAGCTTTTTAGCCTGATATCAAATTTCTTTCCATGGATATGTGATATTTGGCTCTATTTAAAACATAAAACAAAAATTTAAAGTCTGTATTTTCAGACTTAACTCAAAGTAAATTTGGTCTGGTCAGTTTGTGACGTATGCTTCATTCAAAATCTACTGTATTACTATTTTTTTTTAAATGGTGAGAAACAGGTGGCAAATTATTTCATGCTTTCTTGTTACCGTCTACCTTACTGCTGCTTCCAGAAGCACCAGCAGACTTGCTGAAAGTGTTCTTGCTCTGGTCACCCACAGCAGACCCAGACCCCAAAAAGAAAAGCCAAAAAGTCACCAACAGCAACGACTAACTCAAAAGTCTAAAACCCTGACATCACAACTCTGGTCGACTCCGACAGAGTGTACCTGCAGACGAGGGGCGTGGCCTGGTGAGTAAGACTGGGGCCGGGTTGGTCTAACAGAGGAAGAAACACCGGATGCGGGAGAGGGGGGGCTCAGGTTATGCAAAGACCACTGAGGAGAAGAAAAGTTCGGGACCCGGGAGGAGGGGAATGAAGAGGATTTAGGAGGGGGGAGAAATGGAGGGAAACCGGCTTGTCCGTTGGAGAAGTTAGACAGAAGTGCCCAGACCTCATCATCCAGCTTTTTGACATCATTCTGAGGAAGTAGGGCACCAGAAACAGAGTGGAGAGGTAATGGTGGGACAGTTAGCAGGAACAAGGTGGAGATTAGAGTTTTAGTTCTTCCTCAACTGTGTGACACACTGATTAAGTGAGCATGCTGTCATAGGAGCCAGTGATGTTTGAGTATCTTAAAAAGTCTAAAGTCTCAACTATCCAGGGTCACACCAAGAGCAAACATCAAACATGTCTTCAACTCATCACATATCAAACACATGCACTAACACTTAAAAATTGTCTACAGTCTGTGCCAAATACAGCACCCTATATACTCACAGATGTATGTTTTAAAGATGCATAATAATACTAAATAATTAGTCTTTCATCACAAAATCATATACTCACAAGGAAAATTTTGGAAAAATCCAATCATTAATTTGTGTATTTTCATTTGGAGGGAGGGAAGCTCCATCGTAAGACAAGTCACAGTTATTGGCAATCCCCAAAAAATAAATATATATATATATATATAAAAACATTTTAAAAAAATTATATTTTACTTTTTTAGGTTGAACCGAGTCCATGAACTCTACATTTTTAGCTCATGACCTGTCATTTTTCTGAAATGTAAATATTGTGCAAAGTGAAACTAGGGGACCCTTATTCTTATCTAATTTATAAAGTGAGGAAAACATGAGGACATGCTATTGAAGGAAAACAGGTCTGTGTTGATCTTCATAAGTTAGGAAGTGACTCCAAGACAATGGTTACACCCATAAACGTGCCCAAGTCTACATCAGAACAAAAATTCTAAAGTTTAAAACCACTGGAACTGTGGGGGTCAATAAGTATAGAGGGTGCTATATTCTGGTTAGAAGTGTTAGATGGTCTACACTACAGTGCAGCTCATACCAAATACCTGGCTGTTTCTTTTGGGTCTTTGTTTGGCCTTACGTTCGGCGGCCATTAGGCTCCAAACAGAAGCATCCTTCCTTAGCTGTTCCTCTGGCGAATACGGGTCACTCTATTGATGTGGATGAAGGAAGCCCTTTGATCACTGTCTGTTTCACTGAGCTCGTGGTATTTGCTAGTGTTGTGGAAGTGTTACTGAGGGAAAGTTAAACTTTATGAATCTATGAAATGGACCATTAATGATCAATCTATTTACATGGCTCATGTGATGCGATGCAGAAAGCGATTCATGGAATATGCAGGTTCACTGGCCTCATGCTCACTCACTGTGTACCTTTATTTACCAACCATGACCATGCCAGACCCATCAGCCACAGTTACAGGCATGCATTAGATAGCAAATAAAAGTTAATAATAGGGGCTTTTAATCTTTTTAGATGATTTGATGATAAAAAATCCATCATTCATTGTGGTCACTATACCTGATCTGCTCGTTTGATACGAGAAAAGTAAGAATCTTTCTACAGAAAATGGAGGGAAATGCAAACAAAAATTGGAGAGCAAAGTTATATAAATAATTATTGCAGTTACCATTTATACATATTTTGTCATAAGACTGGCAAAGATTTAACAGCAAGATCGATGCAGAAATGGAGGTAAAGAAACTGCACACATACTGAAAAAGCTGTTTGATTTTCAAGACTTGCAGAGACATAAGGCAAGGAAAGGGAGCAAAGTAAAAAGGCTGCAGGTAAGAAAATGGTCTACAAGTTTCTGATGCTTCGCACAGTCCCATGTACCAGAACTGAGGCTACCTGCACATCTCACTTTAATTGATTCACTGATCTAACATCTCTTGTTGGCTACTGACCTTATCTCCTTGGTAAACATCTGGAAGCTGCCAGTAGTGCGGGCCCTGACCCAGGTAGTTAAAGTTGCTGTAGGACAGCTGAGTGCCTTCAGTGGAAATCTCCACAGTGAAACCAGTAGAAACAGGACTGGTTCTCTGGCGGTTTACCAGAGCGAATCCCTGAAAGTTTCTTGGAGTAAAGACAGAAGAGACCTGCAGACACAGGAAGTCTTTTTAGTTCAGATGGAAATTTGCCAATAAGATGAAGCTTTCTTCTGGCAACCTAATATTTCTTGAACATACTGTTATGAACTTAAAAATTAAGTCATGCAGAATCTGAGAAAAACTGGATGATTCTTACCTGCATTGTTTCAAAGTGGTGTGTAAAACAAGTTAAAGAACTTACCACATCTCTGTAGTATGTAGAACTGGTGCACTGCTGAGTGACACCCATACAGAAACAGGACAAGCAGCCATCTTTGTTTTCCTGGCTGAGATGGAAGGTTCCAGCTTTACAGGTGGAGCAAGATGGACCTTCAACGTTCGTCTGCAACAATAACAATCAGCCAAGGTCAGACAAAAGAAGGTTTGTCCAAACAAATACTCTGCATGTTTCCATCACCTTGCACAGGCACACACCACCAGAGCAGATTTCTCTGCCATCTTGGTCACAGTTATAACAATTACCTGTAACAAGGTAGCAAATAACATGGTTATTGTATGCAATACCTTTGTTAACCCCTTAACTGGCGGTATCCCATCCATGGGACAAATCTAGTTTGTTTGAATACTCTGCCTTTTTCGCCGCTAGTTAAGGGGTGAATGTGAAATACCATTTAGTCACCTTAAAACCACAAATTTCAGTGCATTTATTGGACAACAAAAGCAGTGAAAGAGAAATAAAAATCTAAAAAGTTGCTATGAATTTGCATTTTGACATTTTGTAGTCTGCAGAGTAGAAAAAATTGGGTTAAGGCCTGGACTTTGACTAGGCAATTTTAATCTATGTGTAACCCTGTTCCTCCACAAGTTTTTCAATATCCTGTCTGTTGGGCTTCTTTGTCTTCTTTAATGTTCTCCAACAAGTCTCTGAGGTTTTCAATGTTCAAAATTTCAATTTGCTGTGATTATCTTGGCAATAGAGTTTAATAAATAAAAAAAAGAAGAGCCATAAAAATGGAACATCAGGAATAAAACAAATGGCTTACCATTGACATCATTGTCAGGCACACATTCCTGTCCCCGCAGCGGGTTGCCAATATATCCTGGGGCACATCTAAAGAAAAATTATCTGTTAAACAAAATATTTCCAATAAAATAGATCCAGGTTTGAAGTTAAACAGCATTAGCCCAAAATCTGGGAAAAAGTGTAGGTTCCTGACCCTTAGCAAAGTCCTGGAGTGCAGAGTTTGTTGGGAGAACCCCTTCAAACTACTGTTAATTTGTACAGATCTACAATTTACACTAGTCTTAAAGTAATAACCCCAAATAAATGACAGACAGTCTTTTCACCATATTCCAACAGGCTTTCAAGACAAAATGAAACGAAAGATGATTTGACACTGCTAGCAGCCGTGGAGATGGATGAAGCATGGGCGCAGCTAAACTGCTCAACATGTCTCATATGTTGATTCCATCTCTCATATGAATGCACAACTGAAACAGAAAAAGTTTTCCTTTCACATAATCACAAATGGTAAGACTCATACACAGTTAGAAAAGTATCACCATTATCATAAAACTAAAGGTTTTATGGGTAAAGGACTGACACCAGAACAAAACAAAACGGAGGTAAGCAGTATACACTGCAGGTGAAAATATTGAGAATGCAATTGAAAATAAAATGATACTGTGAAGTAGGAAAGAAATGCAGCAAGAACCCAGGCAAAGATTTGTGCTGCAACCAAAGCAAAGCAAACCCGAATCTGCTACTTTCGGCGCTGCAGTCTTGCTTACCTCACCTGTATTCTGGCAGGTCCACAGGTCAGTGGTCAACAAAGAGGGCTTCCATGTCATAAACTTGCTTTTTTAAAACTAACTGCCTTTAAGGCATAGATCATTCGGCACTTCATGGTGTTTTATACATTTATAAACAAATATATATCATTCAGAACAACAGTACATATTTAAAAGTAATGTGCCTGTATAAAAATAATAACTAAACCCTGTCAGAAAATAAGTACATTCCTAGTGAAGTTCTATTTCACTCAAATAAAAATAAAATAATTTAAATGCATTTTCTTAAGTTTTCAGTTTAACAACCTCCAAGTGTTTCTATGACAACTCGGGAAGCTGGCATGCCAATGCTAGCATCGGGTAATGGCTGACGGAAAGCCCAACACTCAGACGGAAGAGTCAGTGAAGATCACTCAGAACAGATGATGCCTTGTACAACAATAAGACTGAAAATGCAGTACACTATTACACTGTGGGTTTTTATGAAGCATGGTTGGATTGTGCATTTACATTTGCATTGTGAATATGTCATAATTATAACCTGTAAGAAAATGTAAGCATATAACATAACAAGGAAGTATTTCACTAAAATAAAAATAAAACACAATAAACAACTATTTAAATGTATTTTCTTACAAAGTTTTCAGTTGAACAACCTCCACGTGTTTCTATGACAACTCATAGAAACACATGCTAGCAATAACATGCTAGCATGTTATTGCTAGCATCACATAATGGTTTTCAGATTGCCCACCACTCAGTCACAACAGTCAGTGAAGATTGCTCAACACAGATGATGCGTTGTACAAAAATAAGACTGAAATAGTCGTATGCTAATACATTGTGGGTTAGAATAGGAGGTGTACAGATGTCAGGGTGGACAGATGTTGGAACCAATGGTTATGGCAGGACACCAAAACGCAATGTGAAGGGTGTAGCTGGATGAGACCAGACTCCACCAAGAGAACATCACTGCATGTTTTATGCCAACCAACCACATGATTTGTGTGCTAATCATACAATAAAATCAACAAGGTGGGGGATTATATAATACATCCAGTACAGTCAGATAAGCGTTTAACCCAACAATTTAATTTTATTTAATTTGCATGACTCCGTCTGGGTGAGTGTACATTTTACATTGACTATGGTAATATAAGAAAATCTAATGGATTATAATGTGAATATATTGAGACAGTCAACACAATATTTTCAATAAATGTTAAAACATCTAATTTTATGCCAGTAATGTCAACATTTGATGATGTTAAAGGAATTGAGGGGAAATCGCTAAAGTGTGAGGATTTCATCCTGGAGGAAACATGGGTGTACAGCTACAGCTCCAAAAATTTGAATATGGAAATGTTCAATATTTCTTGTCATTCATCTTAGAAATTAAAACTCATAAAATATATAGATCTATTACACCGAAATGTTTCAAGTCTTTATTTCTTGAAATTTGCATAATTAGGGCTCACAGGTAATGAAAACCCAAAATTTAGTGTTTCATAAAATTGTAAAATTACATTAGATCAATTAAAAAAAATACATTTTTAACAGAAATTCCAGGTTTCTGAAAATATTGTTTTTCTATGCAAATAGTTTTTGATTGAAAATCTCTTTTTGCACATGGAAAGGTCTTCAAATCTTCTAGAAAATGAAATCAGCACAGAATCCTTGTTGATATAAGTCCAGTGTGAAATTACTAAAGTCAGTGGTGATTTTAAGACCTTTCCACACTGATGAAAGTACCAAAAGCTGGTTCAATGACCACGGTGTTAATCAGCAAAGTGACTGATCCCCAAAAAGAATCTGTGAATTATTGATACATTTATTCATGCAAAAAGAGACCCAGCCAATTATTATGCGCATTGAAAAACAACTTTTTCAGAAGCCTGATATTTCTGTCTAAAACATCCTTTTTCTTATTGATACTATTTAGTATTCTAATTTTCTGAAACACTAAATTTTGGGGTTTCATTATTTGTAAGCCATAATCTTCAAAATTATAATAAGTAACGGCATAAAATATTTTCCTCTGTGTGTAATGGATCGATATAACATGACTGACTAGAAACATTGAGCTATTTCCCAATATTAAAAATTTCTAGCTGTATTTTTAGATTTAAAAAAAACTTCAAATAAAACCAAGGTTTATTAAAATATTTCATTCTGACCATTTAACTATGCACCACCCTTAGTACTGACTACAACTTTTGACTATGTGACAAAAAAAACTGTAATATCTGAAAGATTTCTGTTCCAACTGCCTAAATCGAAAAAAGAAACAAATTAAGATAAAGTAATAAAAGCTCTAACATGTTGTTTATAGTATTTCAGAGAAATGTTTACTCTTTACCCCTTATTCAACAAGTTAAGTCTTATTTTTCTAGAGCATAGACAAGATCAGAGGTCTTCATATCCAGGCCTCAAGGGCCAGGGTCTTGCAATCTTTAGAAATGTCTATGCTTCAACAAACCTGAGTCAAATAATGAGGTCATTAGCAGGACCTTGGAGAACGTGACTGCATACTGAAAAAATAATTAGTAATTTGTTTAAGGTATGTTGGACCAGCGACACATCTAAAAGTTGCACGACACCATACCTCAAGGCCTGAATTTTAAATCCCCTGGTCTGGACCATCAAAGTATTTTCTCAAAGACACATTGTGCAATGAATAACACTCACACAACATCACACAGAAACTGAATGACAGAAGATGTAGAGGATGAAAGAATGCAATGGTGCCAGACCTGAGGTAGTCTACCTTAAAGCAACAATCAGGCACAAGCAGTAACAATAGAATATTTTGCCATTTCTTCATAGCATATTTTTGTGCAACAGTTATGGCAATATTTTGCTAGAGTACACCTTTAAAGAATGTATCAAAATACATAAAACCTTAAGCATGTGTCCCTCTATCAAAATGGTAAAAATAAAACCCCTTCATTAATAACTATTCACGGAGTGAGGACATGAATATGAGGTCCAGGATTTCAGCTTTGGATAAAAATAGAAAACAGTTCATCACAACATAGTGCTGCTTAGTCATCTGGGATGATTTTTATAGGAATAGCAACTTTTCCTAAAACAATATGAAGAGAACCCTCTTGATCCTTCCTTCGCTTTGAAGACTTGTAATCTCCATTTAAGAGCTTCAGCAGATCCATAACTCCAGATTTTGAGTTAGCTTTATCCTTAGGTTCTCTTTTCTTGCTTGTTTTGTGGACATTGGAAGACCTGACTTTATTATGTACTGTTGTGTCAGACTTCTTAAGGGAAATAGATTTTCTGTTAGAGTTACTCGTCCTTTTTGTTGAGGATTGGGTCTTCCTGACAGCATAAGGTTTTGTCCGTTGTGTGTTTGTGGAGACTTTTTTGGGAGATTCTTTAGTCATTTTGTAATTTTGCTTAGAATTTCCCTTGTGCGGCCCTGAGAGTTTTGTGCCTTTAAACGTCTTCTGGACAGGTGCATCTGATCTTACAGCCATGTCTCGTCCACTGTTTTTGATAAGCGGCAAAGAATCCTTTTTCTTGGCTTGGCCAGACTGTTTATGCAGCTGAGAGGTCGTTGAAGGCTTTGATTTGTGAGCTGGGGGTTCAAGTTGAAATTTAGTGACGGCTGCCTCTTGTTTAGTTTTCCTGGACTTTGTTTGTCTTGGCTGTGAAATATGTTTAGCGGTCACAGATGACCTGCTACCCTTTGGCCTTTTGGTTTGAGGCTTTACTGGCGTTTCCAATGTAGACTTTGGAACAGTCTTGCTCTCCTTACCAAGGGTGGTCTTAAGTTTGTTTGTTTGCTTGGGTGGGACATGACTTTTGGCTGATTTTGTTACAGCGAGGGACTTGGTAGTAGTGATCACTCCTGATTTCAGCTTTCTGTTTCTCTGAGGGATTATGAAATGGCTTTGTTTGGTTAAAACAACACTTGGAGTGGGTATGCTTTGGGGCACTGTAGCTCTCACAGCGAGTGGCGATTCAGTGGGTTCAGCTCTGATGACAGACTGAGGGGTTGAATACTGCGGAACAGCAATGACTGTACTGAATGGAGTCAGAAACCTCTTCTCTTGGAGCCGACGGGATACATGTCTTGCACGTTTCATCTTGTTCATCTGTTGAGCGAGTGCCGTGAAGCCGTCAATTAAAATCTCCAGTCGTCCCTCCAGTCTTTTAAGTCGAGTATCCATGTCTGTGTAGCTTCTCTCCAGCTCGGATATCTTCTTGTCCTTATCTTGGAGTGAATGGACGGCAATAAGCTTCATCAGATGGGTGTTGAGGCGACTCTGCTGGTTCTCCATACTACGAATACTTTCCTTCATATCTAGTGTGTTGCCTTCTAGCATGCTCAAGCGCTTGTTGAAGGCATTGAGGTGAATTCGGAGCAGGTGTTGAAAGCTGGAGTGCCTTATTTCTGGGCTGGGAGTGAAACGGGGTGGCAATCTGGGAGATGACCTGTTCAAATTGACTGGGACCTTAATGCCTTCAGTTAATTTTGATCTGTCATGGAGAGATGAAGTCCACATTAATGTCCGAGTAGGGACAGCAGTAGTGTCTTTTTCTGGATGATAAATATTATCTTCATCATCATTCCCACTACCATAGGGCTCTATCTCTTTATCCCAGCTGAAATTGAATACTGGCTCTGCTCCACATCCCACAGGTAGAAGGCTGCCAATGTGCTCTTCCAGGAGAGGATCCCCACAACTGTCAGCAGCCGGCTTGTCTTCTCTTAACATCAAAACAGCAAAATCAGGCGCGTTGCAGGCAGAGACGTCAAGTGAAAAATAAATTACTTATTCCCAATGTCACCTGGTCATCTTTGCCCTTGCTGTGGCAAAGATTTGACAGCCAGACAGGAGTCCTCATAAATGCCACATTTACATTTATGATCCACAGGACACAGGGTCTGTGCGCGGACAGAATTTTCACCTCAACACATTTCTACCAGCAAAGCTGAAGCAGAAATAATCCTCTGATAAAGGTTACTGAAGGTAAAAGGACAGGATGAAGCAAAAGTAAGACTTTTAGCAAGCGATGCACTGAGAAATTGGTTGTTGACCTGAATTGTGCAATGCTGGTCTTAAACGACCAGTTGGAAACCTAAAAATCCAATCTTTTCTGTCAATCACAAGGCACTAAAATACCCAAGCACTATCAGGTATGGACACTCTTATGGAGGAAGAAAGACTCAAAGTAAGGCCATTTTGTTACCAGTCAAACATTTGAAATGAAGTCAGAAGAAAAACAAATGCCAAATTCATGGAAAAATATATTTGCAACAAAAAATGTAATAATTCTATTATTAAAAACACCAAAAGTGTATAATAATGACACATTATTCTATTGAAAAATAAGCTCTGTGAATCTACAAATACATCATAAAAAACCCAAGAAGAATAAACAAAGTTAAAGTGGAAAAGTTAAAAATTCAGGAAGTACAGTAAATTCTGGGTTGCACAAGTCAGCATCCCCCCGACCAGTGACAGCTTCCACAAAAAATAATAGATATGGACATGCCCATATTGCTTTTCCTGCATGTGAATGAAGCAGACGAATGCTAATGTCAGACCAAGTTCACCTCACTGCCAAACAGCCAGCAAATCCCCAAACAGAAGACTGAGAGGAAAACAAACAAGTAAGAAGAGATGAAAAGAAAAGGAGAGTGTGATGTACCTTTCACAGCGCAAGCCTGTCAATCCAGGAGGACAGGTATCACAGACTGGTTGACCATCAGAGCCCAGGTGGCACTCTGGGGAGAATCTTTAAGAAAAGAGAAGAAAACATTACTGCAGGGTTCTCTTTTACTGCACAAAGTTTACTTTGTTCTAATCCTTTTTTCTGAAAAAGGGACTCGGAAAGTAATATTATTTTTTCACCGTCTTTCATATAATCACAAACTTCAGCTGACTTATGGCCATTTTACATGACACACCAGTACAAAACTGTACAAAGCACTGAGAAAATGGTCAAAGTTGACAGGAAGACATATGGAGCTACAAGGCCATTTTAGAATAAAATATATTTGAGGTCTCTAAATTCTCCTTAGGTCTGGTTGATTGATTGCCCTGTTTGTCTCTGTGTTGCCCTGAGATGGACCGGCGACCTGTCCAGGGTGTACCCCGCCTCTCACCCGTTGACCACTGGAGATAGGCACCAGCACCCCTGGTGACCCCACTACGGTGTAAGGCAACAGGCGGACGGATGGATAATACATTGAAGTTTGTTAAGGACTACTTTTACAACTACTTAAATATGCAAACCCAAGTCAAGATGTAAACTCACTGAGCATTGGAAGTGACTCCAAAGCAGGGACAGCGCTTACAGGGCTCCGGACCACCCCTTGTAGGGTCTCCGTAGAATCCAGACAGGCATTTTTCACATCTCTCTCCATCAGTGTTGTGAAGACATTGCTGCAGGGAACACACACACAAACCAACAGGAGGTGAGTTGGAACAATTCACAGCACAGTACTCGTGTTTTCACATGTTAGGATGAGTCAAGAAATCATTAGCACATTCCACCGGAGGGATCAAAGCGTGTTTGCAACTGGCGGAGAGTTAGGAGGGAGGAAGAGAGGCACAGAACCTACCAGACACCTGCCGGTCTCTGGGTCACAGCTGCTGGCGTAGCCGTTGCAGTTGCACCTCTCACACGTGCCAAGGTAAAGACCAGAGGTGGTCCGCGCATAACCCACATCACACTCCTGTGACGAAAAAGATGGAAAAACAACCTCAGATGTGTGATAACACAGTTATATGTCTTTGTGCCACTGTAGCCAGGAGACACGGTAATTATCATCAAGAGCTAATGGAAAACAAAGATTTATTTGAAACAAGCAAGGGCACATCTGCAAGTCTTCCCCTCTTTCTTTTAAAATTTGTATAGAGAAGTTGCATAGTATAAATCTATCCAAGTCAAAGGGAAAGATACTAATATAAATCAGTTACAGTGCAGTGCCCTGAATGGGTTAAGATGCAGAGATAGAGGACTAATACAATACCATCTTCCAATTCTAAAATATGATTCTTTAAAGAGACACACAAAGAAAACAGTTGCTGACAACTGTATGGGAGAGACCAAGACTTTCAGAAGGTAACAGGAAAGCTGACAGAGAAGAAAAAGATGCTCTGCTTTACCTTACCTGATGGAAATCTCAGTTGAGGTTAGAATCTACAGTATTTTAGGAATACACATGGGGACAGTTTTTTGTAATAACACTGAAAACTAAGCTAATTTCTAATATAAGTTGTTCATTCATGTGCCTTGGTCTGGCCCACAACCTACAGAGAGTCCACAAGAGCATCCCGTAATCTGACTGAGATCAGGCAGAAACTGTTAACATTAGCTCACTCCCAGAGGAATCGTCATTTGTTTCTGTGGCTCAAAATGGACCCAGACATACAGAGTCCAATTTAGTCTCAGACATTAAGGGAGTAACCACAGTTAGCTCATCTATTGACGATTTTAGTACGGTGAACTCCAAAGTCTTAACTCATTGACACTTTCACAAACAGACTTCACTGTAAGTGCCAGTAGACCAGAATAAGTCATGAGATTTCATCTCATGACTTATTCTGACTTATTCAGTACATCTGTTGATTTACTGAAATGAGAGTCTGAATCCAGTCCAGCTTCTTTTTGAGAGTCAAAAACACAAGTGTGTATTGCAGATAAGACAAAAATATAGTTCAAATGTAATATTTGCTGTTATCAATGTCATTCTTTTATGCACTCTGAATTCTGTTAGCTGAAGTTGTCTGAACATCTACCTGGCAAGAAGCTCCTCTGTATCCTACTGGGCAGGCACATTCCTCTACCTCCAGGGCTCGTTCACTACCAGTAACATGAGCAACAGCGATGTCCATCTTGATATCTGAGATGCTGCACAACATGAGAGAAATATATGAACACAAACATGTACTTCCTATCTTTAAACTGAGATCAGTTTTCTCTGGGTTATTTGTGAATATGTGAATGAGTCTTCTATTTTTACCTAGTCTCTGCCATGCTGTCAACATAGGTGGCTCGGATCATGAACAGAGAAACATCAGCGAGCGCCATTAGCAGGTGCTCCCGAGTACATGGCTGCCCATCAGAGCGACGCCATGAAGACTGACAGCAACAAGAGGAAAAAAATTTGTGTTAGCATTTAGTTTTAACTAAAAGTTCACATTAATTACCAAAAATACACACCTCTCTGAACGTCACAGTCATAGCTTGTGGTACTCGTGGGACGGGCTTCGTCTGAGAGTAGTGCTCCAGGAAGATGTCGTTGCCCTGGAGAACCACGTCCGGCTGTCCGTCAACCACCAGTGAGCGCTGATAAGGTTCAAAGGTCACGGTGTAGATGAGCTCCCCGCCATAAGCCGTCACCTGGTGGCAGTACAGAGAGGACACTTAACTAACCTAAATGGTGGAAAGACATTTCACCCTGTGGTTTAGCATGGATCAAGACACCCACAATGATTTGACTTTTCAAAGATGTTCAACCTTTTTACATACTAGGTAATGGCTGAGCAGGAGACAGAGAGAGAAAAATACAAACACTGACAAACAGTTGGGGGTGAGTGATGGACTTAAACTTATTCACAATATTTTGTGATACTTTTGTGATAACATTAAAAGTGATGGCACAAACTAGCCTAGTTTGTGCCATCACAAATTATGCTTTTGAAAAACATTCCCATTTGTCCTTTGGGTCCCCAGTTATATGATGAGGTATGATTTGTATCACTAAACTGCACACAGTAACTCTATTTTCAAATTCAAAGAAAATAGAAGTTGAAAACAACAAAAGTATAATGTATTGATGCTTTCCTTGAACAAAGTTAAAAAATAAAAACTATTAATCTTGATAATATGAACAGTTTTGTGGGTTTTCAAACATTAATTGGAATTTATTGTGCAGCAATAAATCAAAATTCTTATCTGCAATTCTTCCCCTCTTTCTTTTTAAACTAGAGAAGTTGCATAGTCTAAATCTATCCAAATGATAAACGATACAATAAATGCCCACCTCTACTAACAGTTACCAAGATTTATTTAGTCTATCTTCATCCCAAGCTCGACCTCTAGAGAAGCTTATTTCTCTTACCTTATCTCCTCTAAAGCTTTCAGGCAAGACCCAGAAGAAGACATCACTGGAGCCGCTTGAGTAGGGGCGATAGACGACAGAGGAGCCCCTCTGGAGGATGCCATCAGAAATTGTTTTGGTGTTGGCGCTGTTTGAGAGGGTGAAAAGCTGCCCATTCACTCCTCCTCGCACCTGAGAAACAGAAACAGCACAGATCTTCATTTCCATTTGACTATATTTCCAGGTGACTAGTCAACTACTTGGTGCAATACCTACTACCTAGCAAGCAAGAGTATATGAGCAGCTATTTACTGGTACTGTGGACCAGTAGCCATCTGCAGCAGCAACAAAGTTCCTGTCAATTTGCTGCTGCTGAACAGAATTTTTTTCATTGTGGAACAATAAAGGATATTTATATTATATTTCTATTTTTTGACCCCGCCAATGTAAAACATTATGACACTCATGCCCATGACAAAAGTAGGTAAACACCCAGGTAGACCAGACTAAAAAAGAGGAATGATCAAACAGAGATGATTAATATTCTGCCCTCCTTTACCCTGCAACTCACCTGATCTCTACTCCAGGAGGAGCTGGCACACTGTGAGGACACCCCCATGCAGAAACAGCGCAAACAGCCTTCAGGGTTGGCTTCTGATAGGTGGAAGAATCCAGCCTTACACTCATCACAAAGACTGCCTGCCACGTTGTTCTGCAACGCACACGCAAAAACAAAACAAGGACTTGCACATATGGAATCCATCTGCATGGCATGCTTGTCGTTCCCTTTAAGATAAACTGCCATACCTTGCAGCTGCATGGCCTGCTGCTGGAGCTGATAGTTCCTCTGTTATCACAAGTGGAGGGTGCTGCAGAGAGAGCACATTGGAAAGATGATGTGGGGACTGAAGTGCACCTGGTAGGGCTCCAGCTACGCTGCATACCTGAGCAATGACTAAATACGACTGTAGCACAACCCTGGCAACCATTACACAGAGTCAGGAGTTTCCTCACTGTCACACTACTGAAGCAACTCCCTGAGCAGCTTCTGTTCATTCACTTGTCTATCACTTGGGTATTAAAATTAGACTCACAAATTTGAACACATCTTCCATTAGGCAGGAGGGGGTTACCCTGGTAACCAGAAGCACACCTGAAATAAAAAAAAATTCAAAAGAGATAAACCATAAAGTTTAGCAAAGCAATTACCTAAAATTGCTTTCTTAATGATCTGTCTTTAAAGCTTCAGTCTCAAAGGGGCAGTAGTATGTGATTTCCAGGCACATAGGGCAATTTTATAGCACAATCAAGCTACATTCAGCAGTTATAAAAACACTACATACCAAATATGATTTAAAAGAAATTTTACTTGGATATTAATCGCCTTGAAATTGGGTCTTTGTCTCTTTAAAAGCTCCAGCACTTTCTGAAGCTCCACCTTCAGGAAGTCATCACAACAGAGCTTCTCTATTAGCCCTTTAACAACATTACATACAATTAGCTTGTATAATGAGCTCAGCAGGTGTGCAGTTCCATTAGGTGTTTGCTAATTGGTTCTGGCTAGTGTGAAGGAGCTGAGTGAGGTAATCACAAGAGAGGGGTGCTCTGTGAAGTTTGGAAACTGCAACTCCATGGAGGTCCAACCAGGCATTTTGCACAACTGTATGGTTGCTACGGGAGATTAAAATATCTCTCAAACATGCATGAAAGAATCAAGGCAACACAGGTATGTTTTTGATGAGGGACTTTTTTTTAAGTTGATCCAACATAATACTGACCCTTTAAAGAAGTTCCTTTATTCTTTGAATTGGTCTCAACTGCACAGTAGAATTAATGACATTAGTTTCCTCACTTTTCGCAGCGTCTTCCTGTGTATCCTGGCCTGCAGGCGTCACACGTGGGCTGCTGGTCAACGTTCAGGAAGCAGGTGTCAGAAAACCTTTGCAGACCATTGAGAGGGTAATAAATGAAGAATTAGCAGAGGAGAGACAATGTAATGAGCTTAGCATCCTGTGGATTTTAACAATGAAGTGGAAACAGCTTGTTGTTTAAATGAGTAAAGGTCTGAATATACTCTTAATGCATCTGTGGTCCCTTTAGTTGTAGCCTCGCTGTGTTTTTGTGAATATGTGTTGCGTTATCGGAGGTGTAGGCTTACCGCCGTGATGTCTCAGTGTATGGACAGGGGCAGGGTTTGCAGTCGTCAGGACGACCTCGGGTTGGATCGCCAAAGTAGCCAGGGCGACACTTATCACACTGGGGGCCCTCTGTGTTGTGTTGACAGCTCTGTGATGGAGGAAGACATACAATTCATTCTCTTCTAACGCCCTTATCGTATCCTAAAATGAGCACTATGACATAAACTCTATTTCCAAAAGTATTCACTCCATTGTTAAAGGAATGTTTTTCACAAGGTTTATTGTTGTTTATTGTAATTTTTCTCCATTTTTAAAGAAGCACACGTTTGAGGTCAGACACTGATGTTGGATGAGAATCTCTGGCCCGTGCTTTCTGCTTTAAATCCTCTTCAAGTTGTTTTATCTGGTTGTGTTCAGGCCAGTCAAGTTCTTCCATGTACTGTTGTTCTAAGTAACCTTCACTTTGTTAGAATAATCCAAGGATTTGTCTGAGGTATTTAGCGAAGCAGGAATTTCCTGCACAGGTGGCATCTTTACAAGTTACTATGCTTAATTTTAATGAACTCCTGAGAGCTATCCAATCTTTCACAAATCTCTGTAGAAGAAATCTGTATGGCTAGAATGTGCTTTGCTCCAACTTGTTGGGATGAAAGTGATTAAAACACCTGAATTCAATTCATTAAATGATGAATAAACATTTGAAAAGGTATTGTATTTGAAAAAACTATTTCTTTCTGGCTCTCATTACCAAAAGATTAAGAATAAGTGAGCTTTTTTCATTAAGACTTCAGTGCATGAGTTTGGACTCAATTTAGAGTAAATCTTTGATTAATTTAAGACAAACCAATGTATACAGCCTGTGTGTGCGTGTGTGTTTTAAGAGGATGAAATAAAGCAAAATAAAACATTTTCACTTTCATTTTCCAAAGTAAAGACAACCTTACAGAAATATCTCTTACCAGACAGTATCCACTGATTGGATCACAGGCTGTTGCGTGTCCGTTACAGTTACAGCCTGCACAGGTACCAAGATAGCGACCACCGGGGACGCGCTCGAAACCAGAGAGACACATTTCACAAGACAGGCCCGTATATCCGGGAGGACATCTGGAAGTGAGAAACATAAGCACCATCATCCAAGGCTTCTGAAACAAACTTTGATGAAGCCAGTTACAACTTCCTTAGTGTGGTAAAGAGGAAACATGTGCGAAGTACAGACAAATGAACCTAAGATGAAACGATTAATAAATAACCATCACAACACAGCTTTTAAAATTATAAACTTAAAAAAAATGTCTCAGGTTTCATCTGAGAACCTCTGTTTCTTACCTGCATTCTTCAACATCCTTAGCATGGCCAAGAGTGCTGAACTCCACTGTGGTGGTATCCATGACGATGTGACTGAGCGCTGCGCTGACCATGTGGTTATCATAGACGGTGCGGATGCTGATGCTCTCCAGGTCGGCCAGCGTCATCATCAGCTCCTCGCGGCTGACAGGGAGGCTGTTGGAGTGCTGCCAGTGGTCCTGGAAAAAATTAAGCAGCAGATTTACTCTTTCAAGTTGATTTAACTTTGATAGCTGATCTTTGGATGTTTTCATTCAGTCTTACTTCAGTGAATATGATCTCTTTCTGGTTGACCACATTGGGAGGGGTGCCATTGCCTCTGCGATACAGAAGCCTGCGTCCGTTTCCTACTATGATCACATCCGATTTCGCCACTGGCTCAGAAAGACCACGAGCAAGTGTGTATCGCACCTTGAATCTCAGGGATCCTCCATATGAGTCAATCTGACAGAGGATAGAATGAAATTATAGACACTGATTACATAAAAAATAAAAATAAAAAAATTCTTTTTACACCAACTTTGTTGCCAAGGAACCGCCGAGGTAAGGTCCAGTAGGATTCAAGGTTGAGGAACCGGCGAGACAAGTCAACAAGCTGGAACTCTTCCATCTCGGGGTTAATGAGGAGCTGAGTGGAAGAGAGGGGTGGAGTGCCTGGCCTGATGGGGTAGGTGACATTAACTCCTGCAAGAAAAAGTCAGATTCTACATCAGATTTAAGTGTGAAGTCTACAAAATCCTTAAAAAAGGCATTTAAGTTGACAAAAAATCTACAGTTCCCTACAAAAGTATTCATCACACTGAACTCTCCCTTTTTGTATGTTGTATACTTTCATTTGGGTCTCCACTGCTTAAGTTAGTGCTTTTTGGTGTCTGGAAATTGAACCTCCAGATTGCCAAGTCACATTCCATGGCCACTGCACTGTTACCTAGCAACCCAAGCAGAGCTCCAGTGTGTTTGGTCAGTTGGTTTGTTGCTGTATGGGCTGTACAATGGCTGCTGGAAAAGACATGTGTCTTGTTGTTGACTTATTATTCAGAAACTTGTATTCTTATTGGTTGTGCAGGAGACTCCACTAATGTTTTTAAAAGATGTTTGTATAATTGCCCATCTGTTTTTAGCCATTTACATAATGAAGTGTAAATGTTGAGTTAGGAGGCCAGCAGCAGTTTATTTGGATTTAAGGTGACAAGAGGCCCTAAAACAGCTCATTCTGAAAGGAGCTCAGAGGTAGAACTGAGCAGATTTTGCAATTGTGCAAAAAATGTAATGAACATGCTTTGTATAGCCTCTACCTTTCGTAACTTGATCAGGGAAACATAATGGCACACCTTAAAGTTGTAAGAGTACCTACCTCAGCAAGGTTCTTCATTGGTTCAAAAATAATAAACTTATGTACCTTTGAAGTCCTCCTCCTCAGTGAAGCGCAGGCTGATCTGGTTTCGGTAGTGTCCGGTTCTCTTGCAGTTCTTTGAGACTCCAGCACAGAAGCAGGAGATGCAGCGGTCATTCACCCTGAAGTGACCATCAGGACAATTCTCTGGAATAAACAGGACAAAACTTTGTTTACAGAAAGCTTTTTAATTTAAGTGTTTTGATTTCATTGTGGTTCATTGATGATTTTCTATACCTGGGTTTGGATTAGAGATGAGAGTCAACACTCCATCAGGAATACCAAACACCAAGCCTTTGCCATTGATAGCCTCGCAGGTGTACGCCCCCTGGTCTGCCTCTTTCACATTGCGAATAGTAAGGGTGCCGCGGCCATTCTCACTGGTCATAACAAACCTTGGGATAAAGAGCACAAACGAATGCTTTGCCACTATTAGCTTCACACAGTACATCAACAAAACATAACAGGAGTGTTCTAGGAAAAAATCCCCAGAATTCTTCTGCAATTTCCTAACCACACACACAGCAGGGCGTTGTGGAAGTCAACAACCTGAAACCGCAGCTATCGGAGTTAGAGTGCACAGCAAATTTCCCACTAATTAAAATCACAGCCCTTGAAGCATGGAGTCAGCAATGAAACTTAAAAGTGGGAGGGGTTCATGTCAAAAACCAAGAACAGGCAAATAAATACATAATTGCAGTTTGCTGCTGGAAAAAAATGGCTTCTTGTTAGTTACTTAGCAACATGCCAGTTGCACCAATAAAAAACATTCCCAAAGGAATGCAGCGCTTTTTTGTTGACTAACAAAGGTACAACGAATATAGTTTACAGAACGGCAGAGTGTCTCAAAAAGCCCAACCTGTCGCTTTTGGGAATATGCCCCCAGTTGAGTCTCCAGGTGATGATGGGTGTTGGAACGCCAACAGCCTGACAGGTGAACGTCACAGTCGACCCCCGCGCTGCCTCGACTGACTCCTCTGGCGGGCTCACCACAGTAGGAGGGGCTGCAAAGAGTCAAAACCGCAGCAGCTAACACACAAAATGCACCAACGCACATAAAAATGACTGAAGCTGGGGAACCCAGGGAAGTCATAATGAGCTTGCAAAAATAGTCATATCTCTACATGTTTATATGCTGACATTTTGTCATGAATCAATCACAAACATCCATGTATTTTATTACTAAATCAATGAAAAACAGCACATAACTATGTTGCTTTATTTATATCTTGTAAACATAAACATTTAAAAAGATTTTTTTATTTGTTGACTGCCTCAGTCAGTTTCAGTACAAAGACAGATATCTGTTCTTTGAAGACCTCAGAAGCTCAACAGAATCATGCTCTCATTTTAGTTCAATTCATGTCCTAAAAGTGGAAAGAGTTGTGAACAACTACAAATACATTTAAATCTTCAAAACTGACAGGCCATCAAGGGGGTTAATTTGTGTAGCAGAAATCCACAGTTCATATGGGAGAATATGTTCACATAATGACTATTAGTCATGACCACTGAAATCTGGCTTCAAATCGAAGGAAGAAATCAAAAGAAGCTCCATTTCAAGTTCGTCACAAGCTAATATGGAGGACATAGCAAACACATGGAAAATGCTCAGGTCAGATGAGGCAAACGCAGAACTTACTGGCTGAAATGTTGCTGCAATGCACATCAACCTGAACCCTGCATTCCCACGGTAAAACATGGTGGTAACAGCATAATGATGATGTTCACACTTTTCTTTAGGGAGGACATAATTGCCATGATTGATAGGACTTTGAGTTTTCAGTATTTTTTTTGTATTTGTAATTATTTTTTATTTTCTGTTTTGCCTTTTCACATTTATACACTACTTTGTGTCAGTCTCTCAGACAATACCTTAATCTAAAACATTTTAGTTAATGTGACAATATTTGAAAACGTTTGAGTGGCATGGATAGCTTTGTCAAGCAGTGTAAGCCTCTGCAGCAGATCGACTATTCTGACAGATGAAAACTTTGAGGAGAGTTTGATTTCCCAACAAATTAGTTAGAGTTCTAAGTAGAGATTCAGAAATCTACAGAAAAAAGTGAAATATGTACAAGCAAAAGAAAGATTGTTGGCTGCTCAAGTATGACTTACTGCAGCCGATCTCATCGGACCGATCTGTGCAGTCTGGCTCTTCATCACATTGGTAGCTGGCTGGGATGCAGTTTTTATCAATACGGCATTCAAACTGCTCAGGACTGCATCTGTCATTAGGACCTTTGGTAGCTGTGGCGATAAAAAAGATGGATGACTTCTAACTTTCTGATCGGTAGCAACCTTTCAACAACAAAATTAAATACCAGAATATTTTTCTCATAAAAGTAACGATGACTCACGGCAGTTGGTCTCATCAGAGTTATCTTCGCAGTCATTGTCGCCATCACAACGCCACAATTTGAGGGCGCAGCGGCCATTTTTACACTTGAACTCATTGGGCTCACAGGGAGATGGCGTGCCTGAGAAACATTTTGTTAATCGGGGATAAAATTAACAAGTTTTACTCAAGCATGTTATTTTGATAGAACATATTCAGTTCTGAAGATCAATGATCGGTCAGTCAATAGATCATGTGCATGAATATTTTATCTGTCTATGTCAATACATTGCAATATAAATCTTATGTAGCACATTTTACAAATAAAAGTGGTTTACAAAGAAAAACACAGCAAATTAAACATGATTAAAAACACAACAAAAAAACAACAATTAAAAACTTTTCAGATGTAGTGTAATATTTACAAGGCTTTTACTAAAAGTAGATTAAAATAAGAATACCTTTAGACTCTTTAAAATCTTTAAAATACTAAAATTCCAGAAAGCAGGAATCCAAAAGCTTTATTGGATTTAACATTGAGTATCTAGAAAACTGCTATATAAGTCTAATGTAATTTCATTTAATTCATTATAAACTAACTTTATCTTCTTTTTTTTTTGCACACTACTTAATCTTGACTAGACTACTAAACTTCTAATTAATGTTTAAAACCAAATCTAGATATTAAAAGAACTTTTAACCCAAATATCTACCTGTATCTATCAAGCCAAGGTACCTATGAGTAATATTTATAACACAAAAAATGTCCCTGGGCTTAGATAACTACTCAGAATAAAAACACAAAATTTTAATATATAGAAGTTTTTATTGGCAATAGTAATAAACCATCTAGAGTAAGGGTAGGAGTAAGGTAAGGAGTAGGGTAAGTACATGTTTACCACATGGTCAATGGGTTTGGAGGAAATTACAAGCAAGTGCAAAGTGATAGAAGATGAGGAAGTTATGGGGTTATGAAAGGGCGAAGGCGAGTCTAAACCTAAATTGTTTCCAAATAAATCTATGAAGAAATCTGACTTACCACATCTCAGTTCATCGCTACCGTCTTGGCAGTCCCGTTCTCCATCACAAATAAAAATTCGAGAAATACATTCTCCACTTTGGCATCTAGCTTGATCTGCTTTGCACCGAAGAGGTGGGATGGGAGGCCGGGGGTCCGGTAGTCCAGGGCCAGGAGTGGGAGTGATAGCAGCAGGTGTTGTGGCGACCACAGGGATGGACCTCAACATATCTAAGAACAGATTTTCAATTAAACTTTGTAAATGAATATAGGTGTGATATAAAGTTACTTGTCAGTCAGTGAAGGTGTGGCACATGAGACAGCCGTAGCACAAAGCTCAACCAGTCATTCAAAAGCACTCACCACAATTGGTTTCATCACTAAAGTCTGTGCAGTCGGGTCTGTTGTCACACACGTAGTCCATTAGGATGCATGTTCCATCACCACACCTGAACTCGTCAGCCATGCAAGGCCTTTTAATGGGCGTTACTGTGACAAATGCAAAAGGGTAGTACAAATAAGGATCAGAACATGCAGAGCAAAGAGCCAACAGACTATTCTAGTTTCACATTTAAGAACATATAACACATTGACAGACTATATGAAGCAACCCATACATGGCGTCAATAAAAAATAAATAATTTCCATTCAAGAAACATTATTCTAAGTGGTCCATTCAAGAAACATTATTCTTTCCAGGCCTTTCATACTGGAAAGGCCTGATGCACAGACAAAAAAAAAGATAGACGAGTTGATAAGTACACAAAAGTAGACGGGAAATATAAAAGAAGTCACATACAATTTAAGATCAAAAATCAAGTAAAACCAGACATACAAACAAACCACAAAAGGTAAACAAGAGCACACACAGACTAAAAACATTAAATCTGACAAACTGTACAGACTGGCCAACATGAAAAGACAGTATTGGACAACAGACAAACTATACAGGACAGGCTGAGAGAAAGACAAGATAAGACAGACTTTCCTGGGTAACCCCAACAGCTTTGATAAAGCCAGATAAGATACATATAAGCCATTTTCACACAAGAACACCTGTTAAGAGTTTTAAACAAGTAAAAATTTTAAACAGGTTAAAAGATCTAAAACAGTTCTTGCTAAGTTGAAGTGAATATTAAATCAAAATTCCTTGTGAAAGAGGCTTTTGTTCCTCCTCCTCATAGAAAGTGTTTTTGACTGAGTTTCACTCCTAGACAAAACCATTTATGAAACTGCTGCTGCAGTCAACTCTGTTCTTTTCTTTTTCTTTCCCATGGAGAGTATGCCTGGCTGGTTGATTCTCTGTTTTTGTCCCCTTTCTCTCCTTTCAAAGATCCATACAGAAGCTCCATCTTATTAAAATGGGGTTATTCCTTCCTACTGTGACCAAATGCTTCCCTTGAATTAGCAATTATTGCAGTTAATAAGTCATTGCAATAAGCAGGGTTTTCTTAGATAACCCCTTTTTTTTAACCAATTGGCCATATCTGATTAACTGAGTTTCATTGTAATAGTGTATAGTTATAATTAATCTGTAAGTAGCTTGATCTGAATCTGGTTGAATTAGATTTTTATTTTTTCAATTGGATGTGAATTAGAAATATTTTATGGTATTTCTGAAGTACAGTAATATTCAATATATCTGAATATTACTGAAAAGTTCATTTATTTCTTTAGCTCAGTGAAACAGATTGATTTCACACACACTGATGATTAGGCAACAATTTAACATCATAATATTAAATCAGACCAATAAAAAAGAAAAACATTTTTAATCAGTATGTTTAATACCAGCTTACAGGTAGTTACTTCAAAAAAGATACTTTTACTTCATCAGAACGCATATTGTAATTTACTGAATATGACTTTAAATTGGACTTAAATGTAATTATTAATGTTTTTATTTATGAAACATGTGCACTGTGAATTCAGAATCAACTTCTGGACAGTCTTCAGTGTTCATGTGTGAAAACAGCTCTACAGGAAATCCACCCATTCAGCAATTAACATGTCCAGTAAAAATCCTATCAGGTGTCATGCTTGTTCTCTTGGCCAGTGGAACTTGCAGATATCGAATGCCGCCTCACGTTGCAGAGAACAGAAGCATCTTTTCATCAAACTCATGCCATGCAAAGGTCCTTTATGTTCTCTGTGCACTACTGGACCTCAGGGATCGCAGCCAAAACTCTACCTTGGTGCTTCCATGCAAAACATTCCCCAGACCACATGTACATGTCGAAGTAATGGGCATCATAAAATATCAGCAGAATAAATGCACTACAGTCATTCTACAGTTTCTACAGCACAATCAGCTTCCTCACCATGCAGCAGGCATGGTACCGTACAAACCTGGCACTGCTATAGGGTCCACTGAAGGCAGAGTTTCTACTAGAAAAAAGGCAAACATTGAAGAAACTGCCTATTGTCCTGGTAGGCCTTACGTTGCTAAAACATGGCGGTATTGTTGTTCTTACCTGTCCCAAGCTGCCTGAACTGAAAACCCTGGACTGATGTGATGTAGGAAGCAATAGCTCCTTCCTTCACCACGTTGTAGAGGACGGTGCGGATCTGTTCTTCATTGCTGTTGTATTCAGAGCCCACGTCAAGTTCCACAAAGATATCAACTCCATCCTCTCTTATAATTTTTCTGGAGAGAGTAAAGGTAAAGGTAATTTTATTTATATAGCACATTTTCTGCAACAAGGCAATACAAGGTACAAAGTAAGACAGTTCTGATGAAGCTACACATTTTATGACAACAGAGGGAATGCCTTCAGGGTCTTAGTTTAACATTTCCTCCAAAACTGAAATTTTACTGAATATGGGAACCTTTATGGCAATTTTTGCTCTTTTTTTTCTTTTCTAAGAAAACAAAGAAAGTAACCAGGCCAGAATAACCCAAACAAATAGCAGCAGTAGCAGGATATATACTTTGGTTGTCAGCAGGGTTGATTCAGAAAGTTTGTGCTCTTACTTGATCAGGACCACATTAACCGTCTGGACACCTGGAATCTTGTTGTACTCAGACTCGAGCTGTTGAGGGAAAAGAAAATACTTAAACAAAGCAACCAACTCACAAATATTTAAATCAGCAGGTTCTGACATATGAAGCACGGACTTCTCAAATGGTCGCAAGACGTACCGTGTCCATCACTGCTTCAGAAATTTCCTTATACTCTGGAGAGAAGATGTCTTCGAGCTCAGGGCCGTAAACCACGGAGTTTGTGAAGTTGACAAGAGCTCGGTAATAAACTGGAGATAGAGAGAGGGGAGGAGAAAATCAAACCACACTAAAAAACCAGGACCACAGACTCACTACTAGTTTACACATTATAATCAAGTGGTGTCATAATGTTTGACATTTATTTCCCTTTGGCTGAATATCTTAGAAAGCCACAAATTATGGCATCTACTTCTATACATATGTGTCTATATAGTGAACACACACAGCATAGTAAGAGGGTATCTTAGGTAAATTCTGATTTCTATGGTGCAGAAGGAGACAAACTGTCAATATTCCTTTCCTGAAATCAGACAAAAATGTGGCCAACAAAATCGGGCCTGCAGCAACTCTGGCGGTTGGTGAGTAGGACTTCCAAGTCTATATCGCTGCTGTGCGAGCGGAAGTGAGGAAGAAGTAAATCCTCTGTGAATGACTCTGGAAGAGAGCCTCAGCATTCCCTCCACATCAACCAAGTCAAACATATGAGGCAGGAAGGTGAGAGAGCATTGGAGGGGAATGCAGCAGGGATTATAGCCATTCCTCTCAGTGGTTTTTTATTAGCTGGAACGACTGGGTCATTGAACATATAGGTCAGCCGGTGTAGGTTAAAGCACTCTAAACTCTAACCTTGGCAGCAGATAGCTGTGATGACCTGTGTTTTAAGCAGCACAGAATGGCAGGTTTTTGAGGATTAAAATTCAGATTGATCCAGCTGCTCTAGAGACGGTTTAGAAGATAGTTTTAGCTTCGGATAGGTGAACCTTTACACACAGTAACTGTTGTTCAAGCTATCAAAAAACAGAAGCTTCTTTTTCTTGACCAATTACAGTCAAACTTTGTATTTCCTAGCCCTTGTATTAAGGGAGCACAACATAGATTTAAATTAACTGAATCAAAAAGTCATTCTTATCAATTTTGTGGATAGCAAAAGTACTCATATCAGATACACCTTTTAGTATTTTGGGCTGAATGATACAGCTGAAACACGTATAAGCAACTCATATCCTTCGATATCAGTAATTGTTTATTATTTTCTGTTTAAAATATTTGATATACTGCCAAGCTGGTGGTTTGCTCTTTCCTGTTTTATCCACATGTTTCACTTCACTTGTCTGGTTTTTGATTTTAGGCAGTTTAGAGACACAGTGGTGAAACCTTAAACAGCTGAAGTTACTCAGCAGGTTGTTGCTAGGTAACCAAAGAGTGAGTGAGTTATGATTGATGCCACTCAGGTGGCTTAGCTGGCTGTGAGAGATTGAGCAGCGAACCCTTTCCTCTGCCTAAATCCCCCAGAATGCTGTGCAATTCTGGATTTCGGTGAAATTGTTGAATATTCCATCAGACAAATTACCTATTGATATGGCTCATGTGTCTACTGCGATATATATTATTGATTTATTGTCCAACCCTAACTACAACAAAAGATTCCTGTGTGTATTGGGTATTTATGTGACAGAAAGAAAGTAGCACATAATTGTCAAATTTATTTAGGGGTGTCAGTTTTTGGCTTTTTACTTCTAGAAAATATAGAAATACACATCTTTTTCCAAAGGAACTACACTTAAGTTTGCGGTTCTAACACGATAAAGTGTGAAAAGGTCTAAGTTTCTCTAAATTCAACGGGAAAACAAGCTGTCGCAGCTGGCTTTTATGACCCCATGAGAAACAAATTAATGTAGGCTGGCATTTTAAAGGATTAACTGTTTCCAAAGTTGTGTTGACCCGATGATCTTATCATCACAGTCTTCAGCTAATTACTCTCTTTACAGGGAAGCCTACAGATCTCTTCTATAATGTATATTGATGCATTTTATGTGTTGCTCATCATAACCTAAATGTCAGCGGTACTATTATAATTCCAATGTCACAGGCCAAGTCCGTGAAACTTAAAATAGCCAGTGGCCCACAGGGTGCCCCATTTTTAGTCTGCTGCCAACATTTTGTTTGGACCGACCATCCATCCTCTGAATTCAAACTGAAAGCAGGAAGATTAGAGAGAGGGGCAATATTTGTGCTGCTTCTTGGATTGAGATGCAACTTGCCAAGCCAAAGACAAGGATTTAAATTTTGAGAAGGAGTCTGCTGAGTCAGAAAAGGAAATAAGCTGTGTGGACATTAAGACAAACAACTCCATATTCATTAACATGTCTGGAAACTATGGATGCCAGCAAATAATGGAGTTTATCTTTGTTTAGGGGTCTTTATGAATTAGTTCTGTATGGTGCCCATCAAGTGGACATTTAATCACCTGCAGGCATACTATTGCATTTCTTTAATTCAACATCTGTGCTACATGGCATGTAAGCATGGCTGCAAAATCTGAGCAAGGCCACATATACATCTCTCTAAACCTCCAGTTCTTTCATCTGCATCTGTTCCTTTCAGATGGTGAATATTATTATTATTGACACGGTGCCACTGGATGTCATGAAACGCCAAGTCACCCTCCCTTATTTATCCATATGGTTTACAGATGATTTATTACTTCTGCACAATTTTGTTCCAGTCAGTTTCCTCTGACCAATCAATGCACTTATATGACTTTTTATAGGCTTCAAACATTATCTGACACAATTTATTGGGGTGTCTCTATTCGTAAGGGTTATAGCACTTGTTTGTTTACATTTTGTCTTTAAAGTAGTAAGGCTTTTATTTACCTTTTAAAATTAGTCATATAACAGCTTTATTCAGGGTTTATAAAGATCACTTAAATTGAACATGTGCTGTTTTTTATTGAGAAAACAATGATTCTTCTGTATTTTGTATATTCAGAAGAATTTTTTTTTTTCCGAGTTCTAGTTGCCCACCTGTTTTTGTTATTAGTTCAAGGGACTTTGTCTGGGAAAATAATACCAAAAGCAAAATCTAAGAAGTCTCCTCCTTAGAGTAGTTGGTGGTAATGTTCTAAAATGTGACATTTCACATCATCCAAGAAGCTGATCAAAGTTGGTCTACATATGAATTGAGCCTGGAGAAACAAAGAGATGACGCAGACTATATGATATTTTCCTGGCAAACAAGGCATGGCGGCTGGATGTGTGGCTTGTTCAGAATTCAAACAGAAATCATTAAGTTGCTTAGCAACAAAGGAATTCTGCTACTTGGGCCATTTTGTGACTTTGTGCTAAAATTTATAAAGTGAGTCTCTCTTGTGGTGAGTTGGTATTCTTTCCTTTCTGATGTCATGAGCACAAAGAGTTTCAACAAATGCCACTAAATAGTATAAAGACACTATTAGTCACTAAATAAAAGCCAATAGATTTCTAACAAGCACCACCTAGTGTAAGATTTTATATTCTACTTATTTAGTGATTTCACATTTACATAAAGTTATGGACAAATTAATTAATGCAATATTTCTTTTTTATTTGATTCTATATTCACAACAAGAAAAAAACCTTCCAGTATATGAATCAGGTGTGGCCTTACACCCTTAAACTCTGTCATATTAATCATTCGAGTCCAAACAAAAGCTAAGCTTCTTAAAATGTGTTTTACACTTTATTTTTAGAGACGCTGAAACATGCTAGCTACTACTGTTGATGCCATGTAAAAATGCTGAGGGTTAAACAGTTTGACTGACATTAAAGGTTATTTTTGCATCAGCAGCAGGATTTCCTAGTGAGAACTGAGCCAACATCTTGGCAGATAAATAGTACATCAGTTTAAAGATGAGTAAATCCTCAAGCCATTCAGACAGTTGCTAGCTTTTTCTTCTTTCATCCTTTTTACTCACTGCACATACTTTTCAGGCATGCTACAGTTCCTCTTGTTTTCCACTTGTCCAATAATCCATTTATGTTCATAAAAGATCACAGCACAACATACTGAGATGTGCCAAGGAATTTCATGGACTTTGGAAATTACCCAACATGTATACAAAGGCTGTTAATGTCACTGAAACATTGTTATTTTGTGTGGAAAGTGTTTAAAAACTGGTATGTTTAAGACACCTCCATACAAAGAAAAGTGTGTAAAGATTCAAATGCTGCTTTATCCCTTGAGTTCAGTGCCTATTTAAAAAAATGAACATGTCACTTGAAAAGTTAAGGTACTAAACAGAATGTAAAAGAAAAACAGACTCCCTCCAAGAAGAAACCAAAAAGACTTCAAAGTATGAAGGGTTAACTACAGGACCAGTTTAAAAGATTACAGGAAAGTTTGGCTGCTTTGTGGGAAAATGTAAGAAAGACATTTATGTATTTACAATTTCTATCTCATAATTTCACTATATAATAAATTGAAATGCACCAACAAGGCTTTCTGTGTTTAATACCCATTTCGAGTATTCTTTTAGGTCTGAAACTGATTCAAAGTTTTGGCCTCTAATAAATAAATTTGAATTTGTATGAAAATGTTTTTTTAATTCAACGGAAAAATGTTGGGTTGCATGTTGACCTCGGCAGCGTTGTTGCCTTAGAGCAAGAAGGCTGTGGGTACAAATCCTGGTCTTTCTGTGCATTGTTGGCATGTTCTCCCCATGTATGCGTAATTCTCTCCGGGTACTCTGTCTTCCTCTTATAGTCCAAAAAAAGGACTATGAGCTTAACTCAGGGGTGTCAAACTCCAGTCCTCAAGGGCCGCTGTCCTGCAGTTTTTAGATGTGCCACAGGTACAAAACACTGGAATGAAATGGCTTAATTACCTCCTCCTTGTGTAGATCAGTTCTCCGGAGCCTTGCTAATGACCTAATTATTCTATTCAGGTGTGGTGCAGCACAGGCACATCTAAAAGTTGCAGGACACAACCAAAATGCATCAAATATTTGTCCTGATCCTTTTGATTCTGAGAAGGACACAGTTTGTTCAGCCTCTGTATTTCTTTTTTACTTTCTTGTGAACAAATTTGTGATTAAACAAAAGAAATACTGTGTTCAGTTTTGATTAACTAAATGATGAGTTTTGACCTACAGATCACAGTCAAATTTTGATCACTGCTAATCACTGACCAGTGCATCATTAACAATGTGAAAAAACTGGAAAGGGTTATTTAGCAAGTTATTTCAATAAAAGGCTTCTATTGTCTTTGACCAAAGAGCCCTATTGTTTTCCATCCTTTTTTTTTTTTTTTTACACTACTGAATGAAAAATGATAATTAGGCTACTCCTAGTGTTTGGGTTGTTGATTTGTTTTGTTTTGTTCAGCTTTCAAATGGCTCATTTGGCATCCACCGAGAGCTCCTTGGATGACACCCAAATGCAAATGCCACATTTGAAATAAATGTCCTTGTCCTACTAAATTGTTTGGAAAAAATAATGAGAAGATATCCAATATGCTTACGTGACAGCTGTTTACTGAATTTTCTAATTACAGCTAAGGCACGCATCAAACCTTTCATATAAAAATCACAAATTGAATACATATACTTGAAGATTCAACTGAAAATAATCATATACCACATCAAGGGAGAGTGTTTTAATTAAAAAGATTGTGTGCCTCAGAGGCAGACTGTGTGGTCACTGAACATTAGTAGGCCCTTTTTTCTTCCAAAACAGCATTACCTCCTCAAGACACCTCATTCCAGGAGAAGAAAAGCCTCATTTATGGCAAAGTAAACGGTGCATTGCCTATGAAAACACACTGAGGTGAACATGTATCAACAGAGATGTGAGTGTTAGCACAGCCTCGAGTGGTTGCATCTCAGACTGCAACTTTTAGATCTATAGTACAATAGTTCGGCCTGATTGTTGTCCTGAAAGACGAGCAACATCAAAGTTAGTCATGAAAGCATTTTATTTGACCCGCAAATAATCTAATCACTTGGGTGGGTACTTGCTGCCCGGTCAACAGCGGTTCATAGCTCCCACTCTCTCTGAGCCTACCGCCACAGACTGGTGAGCGTTATTGGGTTCCTTTGATTGGGGCGCCAGGATGTGCCCCGCGGCTAATGAGCGGCGCTTTTATTCCAAGACCCATTCTCTTCTGTGCATCCCTCTGTTTTTAACGGAGAAATCCCCTTGTTGAGCCCCGCCACCATTAAAAGGTGATGAAACTGTCAATTTGCAGATGTGACGAGTGGGAACAAGAGAGAAAGGGGCGAAAATAAGTCTGAAAAAGAAGCATTCCGCACTTTTAATTCAGAATCTGATTTAGCTATTAAAGTTGTTCAGCAGAACTGTGGAAGCATTGTGGAAAGGGCCCCCTCTTAACACATAGAGGCCTACGCAGAAGACAAAGAAATGATTGAGCAGCAAGCCGAGTTTGGCCTTTAAAGCTCAACCACACGGGGCTTGACCTTTAACCCCAACACTAGAACCCACAGCAACAGTAAAACCATTTAAAGAGAAAGCAAAAAGTTTAATTTTAAGTATCTCTAAACTAAATTCAACATTTTAATCTATTGATATTGTCACAAATATGTACTGCAAAATTATTTTCAGTTTAATTGACCAATAACCAATGAATAGGAAAAGTCAAAATCAGATTTGCTTCTGGTAAGTGAACATATCATACTCTTACATACATAAGAGCTCCCAGGTTGTTCTGTGAGAAACCCTTCTTTGTGAAAATCCTGTTACTAAGAGAAAAACATTTCAAGTAGCAATTTTCAGTCTCAACCAGATGTTTGAAACACAGTTAAAGGAAGCACACAGATGTAAGAAGTAGGATTGCAAAGGAGTGGACGATTTTAGGTAAAGTTCCGCTTTCTAGACACAAATGTATGCAAATGTATAGGGGAAGAAATTTGGGGGCATAAATGGGAATAAGCTTGGAATTTACACAGACTTATATTAATGGTTAGCTTACCATTCTACTTACAGGCTGCAAATGATTTGCAAAAAGTCACTACTGAACGATCCCACTCTATCCTACAGAAAAGGTTTACTGCTTTACTAGCTTACTTGTTAAAAAAAATTTGACTACCCAGAAATAAAATTTAAATATTCATCTAAATTTGCCAGAGTTTTTCCTTTTGGCTCCAAATCCTAATTGAGGAATACATATTAAAAAAAGAAAACAGGACAAACAGAAAAAAGTTTTAGTGAAGGTTTTTCCACAGGTATTGTGATATCGCCTTAGTTATTAATAGACATAATTATAGAGCCACATGAACGGAACGCAAAAAATAAAAAATTCTGAATGCAGCTCATATTTCTTGATATATTACAGTTCTCAAAGGGAATAAGTCAAAAACTTCACTAAAACCGAAAGTCATAAAATCAGTCATAGTCTGTGCATCTTACATATTAATTTGCCAGCTGGCTCTGTCTTAGCTCAGTTCCTGCAGAAAAGACCCCTACTATTAACCCTCACCCTGGACCACAGCCAAAAAACTGTCTCTGACTCTCCTTCATGCCCTTTGGGAGACTTTTGGAGATGAATTCTGACTCTGCGCTCTCCCACAGCACAGAGTCACAATTGGAAGCAAAACCACCACTGTGCATAAAATTTGCACATTTTTTAAGCACAGAGTAACAGCTGGTTCATCACAATGGGATAAGAAAGAAATAGTTCATAGCACTTTTCTAATTAAAGAGAGGAGTGCATTTTTTTTGCAAGTTGCCAAAACATCTTTTACAGCTGGGATTGAAAGTGTTGTCACTCGAGCGTGATGAGCTCCTTGTTGCTCTATGGAACATACCCGTCATTTTTCCATTGGCATTAGGAATCACTGGGAGAGAAAAGCACTTGGAAAAACAGAAAAGCCGGAAACAGAACTCAACATGCCCGAGCTTTTATACAAACTTCTCTGAATGAGCATAACAGAGTGGAGCAGGTGACTGGTAGAGTGTGCCAAAGACAAAAAAGACAGAGAGAAATGGTGGAAGACTTACTGTACTGCTCCTCATTTGGGCTCTGTATGTGTCCCAGATACCAAGACTTCAGCAGTGGGTCAATAGCTAGGGTAGGGGGGGTAAGATAGTCGGCAGGGGGTGAAGGTTGGAATGAGCCAAGCAAAGCAGGGGCAGGAATGGTCAAAGTTAGCCAGGCAGTGGCAGAGGGGTTATAAAGTTTAAGTTTCAGGAGAGGGAAACAAAGAGAGAAAACAGAAAGTGACAATCAGATAAAGAATTTGAAGTTGGATTGCCAAAATAGATAAACACAAACGGCAAGACAGGAAAATGACACTCCCAACAATCACAACCACCCACATGTTAAAGATAGCCATGCTTAAAGGAACAATGGCTTGTATAGGCCAAATGTCTGTCTGGAGCGCACCAGGAAGTAAGAGAAAAAGTTGGAAGACATAACTGGTCTGACTCAACAAACATGCAGACCACTTCCAACATCTTTGCCACTTGACACAAACATCCACCTTGAGATGTCCGCCACACAAGGACAAGGCACTTCCTGTTTTTCTGTTCAGATGGAAGAACTGAGCACCAACAAATTTCTGTAAAGCTTTGCATTGGGACAACTAACAAAGATTCCTCTTTGTTTTGTGGTGACTCACTGGTTCTTCCACTCAGATGATTGAGCAACCCTATGAAATGTCGCCTGAAATGGGTTTGAGTTGTTCTGAAACATAGATGGGTTCTGAAAGTCAGATGACTTGCACAAAGGACGATGTTATGCTGCATCGACAGGGATGTTTACGGTTTGATGATTTATTCAACCTTTTAAATAACCAAAACTTCAGAAAAGATGACAATGGGACACGGTTTGTTTATGCTCCAATCCGGAGTCTAGCAGTGCACTCCGTAAACTTCAACAGACATCAGTAAACAACAGCTCGTTTGCTGTTGGATCCAGCTGTTTCACAACTGCACATGAAGCAAACCATATGGCTTCTGAAGCTCATTACTGACATATTTGGAAGTGAGTTGAGAAAAATATATTATTACTTTAGACTGACTGTATCTCACCAGTCCTGTGCAAACAACAAGTCAAGATAAGGCTGAGAGATCAAACATACTAAATGTCACACACTAAATCTGCAGTCCAGCAGATTTAGTGTGGAGAGTCCATCTTCTAAATAAAGGAAGATGGACTCTTCCTTTATTTAGAGTCCATCTAAGAAAAATATGACAGAAAGCATGGTTTCTCTAAAAGATCTAAGCCTCAAGAACAGAGGTCCAAACTAATAACAGCTAATGACCCGTTTGTACTTTAAAGTCTGCTTATACAATGCGGTCTTTTGCAAATCTGAGAATTAGTGACAGCCAGATAAGGCACACCAGCTTTATTAACTGATTTATATGTTCATTGGGACACCATTTATGAGTGAAACAAATCAATGAAGTAGGAAGCACATAAACTG
Source organism: Brachyrhaphis roseni (assembly GCA_903066815.1). Taxonomy (NCBI): domain Eukaryota; kingdom Metazoa; phylum Chordata; class Actinopteri; order Cyprinodontiformes; family Poeciliidae; genus Brachyrhaphis; species Brachyrhaphis roseni. Next base: position 64,847 of record CAEFZY010031408.1, read on the forward strand.
CCTTTTTTTCCCAACAGAAATGTTTTAAAAGGATAACTCTGGTTCTTTTCTTTCATATTACAGCTGATTTATAACTTTAAAACTACTTAATACTCAAATTATTCATATCTAAGTGATATAGCACTACATTAGGGAATTTTATTTGTGTAAACTTTGAGAGAACTATAGTTGAGGGGTTTTCTGTGGTTTTCTTATCCAATGTGTTCCTGAATATTGACGTGTTCCTGTCAAAATGCTTGGTTTAGATTATTCTTGGAAGTCTGAGCTTGGATCTGCAATTGATATCATACCTGAGTTGGGCTCGTTCTGGTTGTAGTTCCAAAAAAGTGAGGGCTTTACCTAATCCTTGTGGTGCTGACTAGTCAAGACAATATCAATTTAACTATTTTAGGTATTTAAAAACTAAACATCTGACTACCAGTTAACCATCAACCACTCTGAAAATTTCTTCACTTTTCTACAAACTCAGTTACTAATGGAAGAAAGGTAATTCACAGCTAAAAGTATTTGATGACTGCAAGCCAAATTGCTTAAAATAACTTCACAGACTACTAAGAAAAATGTAGCCAATCCCATTAAGCGCCTAAAACCCTCATGGGAGGCTTTATTCGATATGGATACTCCCTTGTGTTTAAACAGGAAGCTACTGATCAACTGTGAAGCTTTATCCAAATAAACTTGAAAATTTGGGATAAACAAGAATACAGTCCACTCAACAACAACAAATTGTAGCCATAAGCAGTAATCTGTGCTCTGCTTTCATGTGTTAGTTTGTGCTGCAGTGTAAATCATAAAGTGGGAGATACTTAAATACATAAAAGCTGAAAGCTAGGAGCCGTAAAGCTGCAGCAGATCCCCAAACATATTTTTCCTCATGAGGAGTGGCACACTGAACCGCTCCACGGCAACTCATTTGTTGCTGGCACAACAAAGAGGAGGATCATGAAGCTGGATTGAGTCTTAGGACTCAAATTGGTGACTAAGACCATTCAGCTGGAATAAATTGTACATACCCACACATACAATCAGCTGTTTGTGAAGAGTGAATGTGACGCAACACTAATTTGTCCTTCAGAAACTCTGTTTGGTCTGCTTCATTATGTCTGCTTAGTCTACAGTAGAGACTAAAGGCATTTGAAATAAATTTGAGGCCCCCCATCAGAACTACAACAAAGACCTCTCCAAAATAACTGCAGCTGCCCCCATTCGTCCCGCTGCTGCCCGAGAGCCAATCTGAATCTCTCACTCATAAAGGTAATGCCACTGTGACACACATCCCTCTCTGCCCACTACTAGCAGCCAAGCCAAGTAGGTGCTCTGGTCAAAGTGACAACTACATAATGTAACATCTCTCTTCAAGAGATAATGGAACAATCCAAACTTTGGCTGCATTATGTCAGGAAGAATCCACTACTAAACAGTGGATTCTTCCTGACATAATGCATAGTTTATTGATTGTTTTTAATCAAAATATCAATAAAAACAAATTTTTTGTGCTCTTCTTTTTAGATTGGAACAAAATGCACATTTATGTAGGCCTACATTCTGGCATTTTATACCAGGAGTGTCCAAAGTGTGGTCTGGGTGCCATTTGTGGCCCCTTGACCTTTTGTGTATGAGTCGCCAAAGCATGTTTCCTTTATTTAGAGCAAAATTTTATTGACAAATTATATTTTCCACAATGGCAAATATTAATAACAACACTAAGTATTTGCCTTTTGTCAACCACACCTTTCCTTTTAATTTCTTTTTATGATGTCAGAGACTGATCGCCCATATTGTCTCCAAATGTATTTTGGGTAAAACTCGTCATCAACCATCCACCAACGTCATCATCAGTCACTTGGCAACAGATGGCAAACTAGGTAGAGCATTTTTACGGACTAAGTTAACATGAATAGCTCTTCTTATAAGCGAAAAAGTGGAGCGGCAAAGCGAAAAGTAAGGAAAAAAGACAGCAAGTAAACTGGTCACATATTTTGTTTGACGTCCTGGAGATGAACCAGACCTTTTTGTTGACATCGATTCAGGCCCGCCAAAACTGCCAGGGAGCCCGATTAGTTACAGGTAGCAATTCTAACAATCACTATTCACGATGTGCGAGTTGGTTTAGACTGATTGTAAACTGTAGCAGCCCAGCCACCTAGCTCATATCTCCTTTTTTCTCTGTCGGCGATACAAGGGTGATGTCAGGGACTGAAGGCTGAGTTGCAGTAGTGCTTTTAACAGTTCGTGTTGAGCGCGCGTGAGCCAAGACAGTAATATGGCGTTTATAGATGGAGTCGCCTGCAAGAGCATCTTCCAGATCGTTCAGTTTGTATGTACGGAGCCTCTAGTTACAAAGATCCACAGGTGGCGGTGCACGAGGCGCTGCGACAGGCTGCGCATGCGGCGGGGTCGATGAGTGTCCGCTTCAACGTGCGCTGCTGCATACCTGGTTCAACACATCAACAATAAACCTAGCTTCAGCAGTTGCTAGCTGCTCCAGCCTCTGAGTTGCAATTGATAAAGTGTCAAAATGATTCGATGCTATTCGTGGTGCTGAGCTGCTTTGAATTTGTGTTGTTTCATCATTAGTGACCACATAGCCTAATGCTTCTGTTGTTCTCTTGGTTTATTATACTTCATATCTGTTTGATGGACTTCAGAATGATATAGTCGCTCTCTGGTGGTGAAGCTTGTAAGTCCCTCCGTTGCAGGCATGTCTATGTTGTAGAATTATATTATCATAAGCTTTATTATTTGGGTATGAAGGGCCCGGTCATTAGCCCCACCACCAGCCCAACGCTGACTTGTTCCACTGGTGCATGGTTCCACTGATTTTGAATCAATGGATACAATAGGTGTTTTTCTGTGATTATTTAGTTGTAATGACAACAAAAATACTAACTCAAATTTTGAAACATGTTTATGCATTAGCTCTGCATTCATTTCTTACTTACTAGCAATAAAGAGCCAGTGTGTTGTTTTAAGAAAAAAATCAATTAAATCTTAAATCCCACAGCTCCCATCTCCATTCAATAAACGGACATGGTAACCTTTGTGTCTTAAATTTCCAACAATAATGGCCAACATTATTAGTGCACTGGGAAAGTCCTTCAGAGAGTCTATGGAACAAGGAAAGGCTCTCACGGATGAAGGGGGTCTGATCTATCGTCCAGAAATCTTAATGGGTTCTCAGGGATCTGAGGTCAGGATGAAAGGTTAGGAAGACATGAGACACTACTTTTATGTTTCTGGAGGAGATTGCAGACTGTGATTACGTTGGACTAATAGCAACAATGGACAAAGAATGCTTTAAAATAGTCTCATTTTGACAAGTTAAAATCCCAGATGTTTCACACTGATTTGGAAAGACAAAGGGAAATGGACATGCCTTAACCCTCATCAAACAGTCACAAAACAGGAAACTCAGCATAATGGGGGCAAATGTGGCAACTGTGTCTCCTATTTTATAGCACTGAAAAGGGAAGGAAGGCAGAGGCTTGGGTGGGCAGCGTGGTCAGCTCACAGGACAGAGCCACTCAGCAAATTATTCCACATTCAGCACCGGAAGCTGAATTTCCTTCCCAGGACTGTGCAGCCCAGATCTATATATGGAATTATTCTGCCTCTTCCAATCATAGAGCAGTGATCACACTGAACAGAATGCAGGCCTGAAAGCCACCCTTCAGATAAGAACCTTTCTGCTAGAAAGTCATGCTCTTCTTAAGCATTTTTGAGTTAAATGTGGACAGAAATTTCTATGAAAACAGTAAATGTGAATAAACTGACAAGAACTGGGTTCATATTTACAAACTGTTAATCTGAGATTAGCAGACACTAAAACACTTCTCAAAGTGAGTTGCCTGAGGTTGAAAATAACTAAAAAGCTCTGTTTACAAGACGGGTCTCCTTCGGTTTCTGTTTCTGTTTTCTTTCCTACCGAGGGACTAAAAACAACCTGCACCTTACTATTCTCATCTGTCACAATCACATCCTGTCAGCACCCTTCTCATTAATGTCAGCCAGGCTAAAATTTCCTGCAGCTCTTTAAACTGCTCAGCTTCATGCAAGGCCTCATGTCACAGCTATTTCTAAGAGACGGAGCACATGATGCTATGTGCTGTGACTCTGATGTCAGCTTCCAGTGCCGCTAACAAAACAAATCTTACCACCATGACGTAATCAGCGTCTAAAGCTTAAAGTGCCAAAAGAGAAAAGCAGGATGTTTGATATAATAAGATATTTTTCTTTAATAAAGAGAAAAATTATAATGCGTTTCTCGATAACCACAAACTCCTTTGCTGTGAAGTGCTTAATTTCTTGCAGATGTATGAAACTAATATTTTACACTAGAAACAGACCTCTGTTTCCTGATATTTATCCATTCCTCCATGGTCACTTACTTCCATTCTGGCTTTACAGATACTACATTAAATCATTTAAGGTGTATCTTATTTTCCCTGACACTGAGTCAGTGTTGAGGCATTTTTTTTTACTTTAATACAATTCAGTATTATAGAGCATAATAAATAGTTCTCAAAGTATCCTGGGTAATGTGGTTCAATCAGTTATTGATAAATGATTGTTCCCTAAGCAGTGCCATCAGGTGCTCAGATTATGTTTGCTTCTTTAATCTTTGCCTGAAGAACTTCCATTGAATCACTTAAAAATACACCTCAATTAAACCTTTAATATATGTCATTGATTATAATCAAAAACAACTTAAACGTCCACAGAACAGAGAAAGCAAAACAAAAAGTACTCCGCTTCTTAACTTTAAAATGAGAATTGAAGACATAAATACAAGAGGGATTCAAGCTAAAATCAATCTTCCTCATATTCAAAACACACAATGAACAATTTACTTGATAAAATGTTACTGATAGGGATGCACTGATCCACTTTTTTTCACTTCCAATACCACTACAGATATCTGAGGTCTAGCATTGGCCAATACTGAGCCGACACAGAAAAACAGTGCTGAATTGACTTAACACGTTTCTTTTTTTTCAACACAGACAATGTAGGCCTGTTCTTATGGGTCAGGCACATTGTCACCAATACCCAATCTAGAATTTTTTTCAGTATCAGGATTGATACATATATTAATAACGTATCGGTACACTTCTAATTACTGACGTTCAAATGTTGAGATATAGCACCTGTATCTGAATGGATCGTTAGCTAAAAGCAGAAGCTAACACATCCACCCAATAAACTCAAAAACACAGCTCGTTAAGCAACTCTCCATGGCTCTTTCTGGTGTGTACTGTAATTACAGTCCAGTGTAGCACAGTCACTTGGGGCTCATTGTATTCCACAAAGTGTTTCATCTGTAAGCCACATTTGATTCTCGCCTCTAACTTACAAAGCATGACATGAAAATCTATCCATGATGAAGTATCTGTTTCAGTCTATGTTTGAGTCATTAAGCTGTTCAGAGTCCAAAACTGTGAGCATAAGCAGCACAGAAGTTGGAAAATAATGAAGGATGACAACCGTCAAGCCTGTTATTTTTAAAAAATTAAGTTTTTGGTGAGAGTGGATGCTATTATGTGATGGCTTCCCACAAATAAACACTTTTCAAACAGACATAAAAAAGCGGCAAAGGAGAGAACAAGTTGGAAAAAAAGGGGCTCTGATGGCGCGGTCTATGTTCATCTGGCTGTTATGTTTTTTTTTTATTTTGCTGTCACCTTTGGCACGAGTTAAAAAGATAAAAGAGAAGAGGGGGTGTTTATGTCTCAGAAACAAAGCCTGAGCTTTGTTATGTTATGACCAGACTCTGGCAAGCTGGCGACGAGGGAGGAGAAGGTGCAGCAGGAAGAGAAGGTTTCATCATTTAGCACTCAGGCAAACACACACACACCCACAAATACAAATTGCAAAAATCAGAATCACAGATGCTAGAGTGTTAAAAGGTTGACTGATCTACCACTCAGAAACATAATCTTTAACATATCTATCAGATTTTCTGGATGCTTACTTGTGCTGTCAGGCTCTGGAGTGCTGCCATCCTCGTCCCCACTGGGCCGGTCTAAGGAGGGAAAAAACAGATGCGAGGATGAGATCAGCAGTTAAATAGATTACAGGAAAACACACATTTTCTTCACTTAAATGTGTAATTTCACAGGAGGGCTATATTCTTAAATTATAATTCCTTAAGCAACATTTCCTTTTTAAAAAATATGGAATGAGTTAAGTAAAAACAGCATAATGAAAACATGACTCCACTGAATTAAGGGCAGCTGTTGCTGTGGTTTGCGGTTACCCTTCCCCTTAGGGTTAGCAAGCCCACCTCCTGAAGCTTCATCAGCTGCAAAGTCCTCATCGTCATCCAGTAAACTCGGAGATGCCCGGACATCTTTTTCTGACTCCAAATCTTCTGGAAGCGGAACCTCTCCCCACACCTTGGAGGCCTGACTCACCTGGGACAAAGAAAGAGATTTGATTTACTGGGGTTGAAGTCTTCACAGAGAAAGGCTACACCCAGTTGTATGCATGGGGACTAGACGGATGGAGGGAAAACAAAAGCAGAGACAGGAAATCGGGCATTGTGACATGTTTACTTTTACCATCTATTATCACTTGAAGTCGCCCTCAAGGCTTTGCATGCAAATAAAATATTATCCAAGCTTGCTCACTGGACATACTCCAACATGTTATCCAATTTTCCCATCTCAATGTGGACTCTTGCAACAGATGTCAACAGCTGATTACGACGGCCCACGTATGAGCAGACAGAAAGCCAGAACAAGCAGCTGCAGTGGAGACCCAAATGACACAAATCTTAGTATGCTTTAAACTCCACGCCCCCAGGGCAAGTGAGAATATCCAGCATACCAAGCCCAATTCTTTACAACTGCATCAGTATTCTGGACTCATGAAGGGTGTACAGCTGAAGCATTATGTCACCTTGAGCAGCAGGGGAAACATATGAGATTCATCCTCTAAAACTGATTACCATTACATTTCGGTTATTATAAAGCCAGTGTTATAAAAGTGTGAGAACATATGTTCACTGACCAAATTAATCTCATGCATCATTTCATACAAGCTAATAACTTTACTGATTACTAATTTTACTCAAAACACCAAACATAAATCTAAAGGAAGGTGAATAGGAGACCAAAAAGTATGCAACTATAATTCTGTGTTGTTTAGTTATGGTGATAAAAATCATGTTTATGTTTGAAACAATGTATTCCTACTGCACAGTATCCAGCAGGACTGCTTAATGTATAAAGTATATTTACAGTTACCACAGTATCAGTTACCAGATACACAATAGCAGCAATACTTATTAGCTATTTATATACATTATCATGCAGAAGTACTTCTATATATTGGCCTTTTACAGGTTTTCTGATAAACTTTTATTTATGATTTAACAGAATAGACCAAAACAAGGAAAAGGAAAAAAAATCTGAACTTTCAGTTCCTATTAAATAAAAATCTAAGAAACTACCTTGGCACAGAACCAAACCAAAACCGAAATAAATTAACAATGTATACTAACATACTTAGTAACTACAAGTCGCATCATCATCACATATTGATTGTATTCCTGAATTTCCCAACTCTGAGACAATAAAAGATATTTCTATTACATTTTAGACTAAAAGAAATCAGCAGCTGAACGTCTAACACCTACTTGAGTGGAGGTAAACCCCGAGTACTGTATCTTCCCTTAAAGGAAGACAAACATCTTGGGAGACATTCCTTCACCTAACTTAATGCTAAAACTAGGTCAAAACGAATTCCTTTATCTTGAATATGGAATGTAAATATTACACATTAGTTTAGTTTTTTTTTATCTCAGTGCCACATTTTAGCTTAGCAACTTTTTTCCAATAGAAGACCAGTGCTGTACATGAGATGTGCGATGTGCAAAGTCCACGGGACATTTAGGTAGCTAGTGAAGTCTCAACAGATGATGATTTCTCTCACTTTACCGTTTCAAAAGCAATAACATACAAATCCATAAAAATACAAAAGCAATTTTGTATTTTTATGGATTAAACCATCTTCCTGTGGTTTAACCAACAAACACCTTCGACACTCAGTGAGGAGGCACAAAGCTTGGCCAGACTCTCTCATATCTGATCATCTTGATAAAGTTCACTGCCTGAAACACAGCATGAGTTTAACTGTGCTCTCACCATCTCAGCACCCAGGCTGCCCATATTCTGCCCATAAGCTTAGATACGACTGGCAGAATGCCACCCCAAGCATTTCCAGTCGGCATGGCCTGCCAGTTCCTATTTCCACCATACTCTGTCATGCAAGTTTTCCCGTTTCAATAGCTCCAGCTAATAAATAACTAAACCTACCCCCCAAATCCTCTCTCCCCTGAGTGAACACCCATACAACAACACTCCCGGGCCTTTCGCAAAAGGAAACTGCTGACTAACCAAATTCTTTTCAGTTGTGCCGACCAAGCATTGGCGTGATCATCTCCTGCTTCCCACTTTGTTGGGATGAGGTATGATCTGGACATGCTGGATGCCATCTGGGCACTAACCTTCACAAACCTACATTGATTGGAGAATCAGTATTAAGCTAACACGTTAAGACAGCGAATATCAGTTTGATCTCAAGTAAAAGGGAGTTGGACAGCATAAGACACTGTTTTTGCTTACTTTGGAACTGCACTCAAGTTTAGATACAAGTTTGACCTTTACTCCAAGTCTTGTGGGGGCGAGTCACGCCTGTGGTGTTAAAGTTATCCATCCATTAATATAAAGAGTCCTCGATAACTGTTTGAACTCAACCCCACCCGCAGGTCACCAGCCTCCAGCTATACCATCAACATATCTCCAGCTGACCTGGAATATGCTTTTAAAGATTTGCATGCACAAGAACAAACACGACTACCACATTCCGACAGTTAGACATTCAAATGGTCACGTAGGGAAAAGGCCGGTCACAACTCACCCTACATGCTTTGCAGGTTAAGGTGAAACAAGTTCTATGTCACTGCAAGTGACATTTGACACAAACTTGAATAAAGATGAATTTCCACTGATCTTTTTCAACATAGTGGATATGACTCTATATGAAGATCTGATAGGGAAAACAGTAGTTTGGTTGGTCTGAAATAACTTGGTCAAGACTCTCAGTCTTTTTAGTCACGGGTTGGGACTCTATCAGTTGAAAAAAGAAAATGAAACAAAAATATCTTTATCAGGGAATCTGTACCAATCGGTTTGTCTATATAACATGGAGACCGGGCTATTTGCTGTTCAGTATTCATGGATGTACCTATTTATGGTTTTTATTGTAGAGCATATCTAATATATTCTAAAGACAAGGCAGCTTGGTAAACTAAAATACCTTGGCATGCTACTGGCTGGCATTTCCAAAGCAGCCAGTCCAGGAGAACCATTCATTTTCCTTGGTGCTAATTGTTTGCACCCTAAGAGAGGAGATGAGGAAGACCATTAATGTAAACTTCTACGGTAGTGCCAACATGGTTTCCACCATTTCACTACTATTGATGATGGTGTTTGAACTATTAAGATAGGAGATTATAGGCATTTCAGACAGAATGTCCAGTATTTTTGGATGAAGAAATTTGCAATTCTTGGTGTTATGTGAATTCTTTGTGATTACCAACTAGTAAAGCAGAAATATTGGAAAAGCTGTTCCCACTAATGCTTGGAGTGAGTGACTACAAATATCTGTTGTCAGCATTATAAAAATGAAACGCATAAAATGCATAAGAGGATTTTAGTTCCACATCTGTAAGTCACACATAGACAATCCCAACCTGGCAAAATTTCGGAGCCATTCAAAGCCTGTTGGAGGAGGCGTGAGAAGAATCCTTCAGGGGCCTTCATATCGCCCACTCTGCTCATAAAGCCTCTGATACAGCTGCAAGGACAATCTGTGAGAAACATCTTGGAGGCAGAGGCGATGTGACACACAAGCAGAGAAACTGGACTCAGCTCAACTTCTTGGATTTTCACACACAATGCTCTCTTGTGAGAGCATGATGGCAATAACAGAAACAGAAGCTCGCCTAACCCACCAAGAGTGTATGTTGGGCATCTACACAGGAAGATGAAAAAGATGATATTTCCCTTTGCAAGAACCTGGTGCAAGTCCAAGGGATTGGCCTTGAATGCAAGTTAAAAAAAAAAACTTGTATATACATAAATAAAAACCTTGCCTCTCCATCCTTCACTAACCACATTTCTATAATGTGCTCTACCTCTTACAGATCAACAATATGTACGTGATCTGAAAGGAGTAAGATGTGCTAAACAGGAATGGAATGCAAAGTGCATTAAGCAATATGTGAATTAAAATTGTATACATTTTTCTTAAATACTGGCACATACTAAAATAAAAAAGCCCACATCCTCCCTCCAAGCACTGCCAGGCACTGTTGGGCCTGCACAATCCCTAAGCTACATTCTGCTGAGATAAAAGTTTATGAGTATTAACTGTAATGCAGTAAATCATGTCCACTACAGCACAGCAATCATGTTAAATTATCTGTATACATATAGAGATATAGATTCTTTCAAAACAGTGGGATATGGCATATATCACTGTATTAGGTACACACAAAAACGTCTCTCAACCCTTTTACAGTGGTAGGTCGGAAAAAATGAAAATACCCAGTGAGCCGCATTAATGTAATTGAGGATGTCTTGGTGATGTCTGAGAACTAGCAGAAGGGCTAAAGATGACAAAAGGAAAACAGTGTAATGTATGCGACATAGGATCTCTTAAACGAAACCTTGAAATAGATGGAATACAGCAGCAGAAGACGACACCTGGGTAGGCGGAGGAGACTAAAGCTACAACTGAAACATCAAAAATGGACAATAACAGACAGAAAAAATGTTGCCTGGTATGTTGAGTCCTGATTCAAGTTGCAACATTCAGATGAAAGGCTCAGAATTAGTTGAATACAACATGAAAACATGGATCCACCCTTGCCAGTTTAGGCTGGTGGCAATGGCGTAATGGTATTGGAGGACATTGTCTTTTCAAACTTGGACCCTTTAGTACCAACTGAAAATTGGTAAATAAGCACAACCTAGAATTCAGGAGTAGAAAATCCGGACATTATGCCCAAGACCGATACAATTTGACTAACTCTAATTAGAGGCCCAAGCGCGACGTAAACCCAACATATAGTTTTAACTGCTGACAGCTTAACGTCCAGGTCTGCCTCCAGACCTGACTTTGTACTCTGCTGGCTTATTAGTATAACTTCTCCCATTTTCAGTTTTTGTTTAACATCTCTCAACTCCATTTTGTTGTTTGTTGTAATCACAAGGTGAATCAAATGCTAATTTACCTGAATTTGTGATTAATAGGAGCGGTGCAGAGCAGAGCAATATGCATATGCTTGTGCTGTGCTTGTTACACCCTGATTAACTTCTGCACCTTAATTTCTCTCTTTCCTCAAAGTCTTTTGCATTGTTTTTCAGTCTAAGCTTTTTAAAGGGGAAAAAAAGCTTAGTCAAGACAGTTTTTTTTTTTACAAATCCAGGCAGACACTTGCAGTACTTTGGTAACAGGTAAGGTAAAATATAAATATGTCTGTGGAAAAAAATCTCTTTGAGTGGTTTTTGAACTGACAAACTGCCACTTTTGATGAGTGAGCCTTGGCTTGTGAAAGTGCTCGATGAGTGAGGGCCCATTTGCACTCTGCTGCTCTTTGGCATGTTTACAAAAACTGTAATCCAAAATGACTGGGCATGGAAGACAAACACTGTTTGACATTGTCTGCAAGTGTCTTCTCAAAGTGTTCCATGACTAAATCTGTGGGTGCAACAAACAACCTCACTATTTTCTGGAAGACTGGACCAGAAGAGTGGAGCCAACAGTGAAGGAAAAATCTACATTTTTTAACGCATGCTTCAAGTGCCTGCCTGGCCATGTTCCTCCAGGACATTTATTCTCCCACACAGCAGCCATACCAGGCATTTTACAAAGAGTTTAGTTTTCCACTAGAAAGAAGCACTAAATGAGATGTGAAGCTTCTTTTCAAGTTACCTAAATTAAGTCCACCTTGTCGTTAAGTGAACAAATACAATCCAGCATTCTTTGAAGCTTTAAGAGTTTAAATAACATTATTTCACCTTTCCACCAAAGATTTGTAAGATTTGATGACAAACTGTTTCAATTACACTGCCTGGTTTATAAAACAGGTCACACTGTGTTTAGTTGGATCAGTTTATTAGAACAGATTAGAAAAGCACCGAACATCAGGAGACTAGAACTGAAAAATTTAAAGGTTAAATTGTTCAGTCCTGACCAGTGATTGGCTAAAGTTAAAAAAATCCTAGCCTTGTCTGATCAGTAAACACACCATACCTAAGCAATAACAACATTATTCAGAGTGAGAGACGTTAGCTGCAGGAAGAGAAGAGAACTGAGAGTAAGAAAATTTCAGTATCATTAAGACGTATCAAAAAAGACACCCGGAAAAATTTTAGGTGTAAGACGGCATTGAAAAGAAAATTTATAAAGACATGCTGTTCATTCAGAGTTCTACAACAAAAAGTTAACCAACACAACAGTCATGTTTTTGGAACGTAGGAAGAAGCGGGAATACCTGGAGAGAACCCATGAATGTAGCCTCTGTGCTAATCATGCTAATTCTTAATATTATATGGAAAATAGAATAATTTTCCACTGAAAAGTTTACTCTATTTTTGAAAACCCAAAACTTGAAGATTTTCAATGTTTTTTTGCCATTACAAATTACTAAGTTAAAGTTCTTGGGTGCAAAAAAGTCAAAGCTGAACTGATTTATTCTATATTTTTTTACATTTGTGATCTTTAATTTAAAAAAAACAAAAGCCAGTAATGTTATCATTTCAACGTATGTCCTTATTCTATTTGTTTTATCTATCCATTTGCAGTTTTGTGAGCTTGATACACACCAATAATTAATTATCTACTGTAGTCAAATAACTTATAACCAACAAAAATATATTCAACAGCCCAGTACTTTTCCAAAAGTAGGCTATGACTTGATTCTTTCAATTAAAATATTGCGTGATTTTTTTTTTTTATTATTATTATTTTCTTAAGCCAAGAAGTATATTAAGCTAAAACAACAAATCTCAAAGTCACTTCTGCCAGTGGAAAAGCTTGAACCATATGAAAAATTGAGTCTGCCACACCTTCATGATTTGCTGTCTGTCCAGTTAGTTTATGTGAGGTATGTGGCAAACAAATAGTGCCTCCAGCTAGTTATTATCGGATACACAAGCTCTTACACACTCTTCTCTCTTTACATCAACACTCAGCCTTGTCAAAATAAGGCAAAATCTGGCTTGTGCAGACTTGTGCTTATGGTGCACCTATACACATCTGTAGGAAAGGACAAGTATAGACTACATTTTAAAGAGATAAAATGCAGATGTCCCAGGCCTTTTTTATATTCTGTTGACCAAGTGTTAACACAAAGAAAAATATCCATCCATACATCCATCCATTATCTAACACACTTGTCCTTGCAGGGGGGGCTGGTGTCTATCTCCAGCAGTCATCGGGGCGAGAATTATTAAGAAACTTCAGATTTTTACTTATTGAATTCTGTGCAGCACTATTGCTTTATTGCAAGAAGGTCCTGGGTTCAAATCCCAGCCTGGGGTCTTTCTGCATGGAGTTTTCCCTGTGCATGCATGAGTTCTCTCCAGGTACTTTGGCTTCCTCCCGCAGTCCAGAAAAAGAATGTGCCAATATTTATTTCTCTGCATGTGAGGAGCAGGTGGGAAGATGCACCAAAAAACTTGCAGTTGTAATTCTAGCAAAATGAATGCCATACTTTTAAGATTTTTATTTACCAGAACCCTGGAGTGCTGCAAACTTTAATAAAATATACTGAGGTGATCTGAAAAAGTTTAGAGGATATGGACCTTTTCCAAGAGCTTGCCTCTGTGTCCATCTCAAGTTATTTCACCTATAAACTTTTATTGGATAATTCATTTTAGTAAAATGAATTATCTACTGTAGTCAAATAATTTATAACCAACAAAAATATATTCAACAGCCCAGTACTTTTCCTTGTCTGCCACACCTTCATGATGTGTGGCAGACAATCACTGAATTTGCCAGTATTTTGAGGCAAATTCAGTATTTCTGATTTGCCTGAAATACTGAAATATTTCAGGCAAATCAGGCCAATAATTTGCAAACCATTGTTGAGTCACTGTAATGTATTTCAGGCCAAGGGTCATAAGCTGGCGGCACGGTGACCAGACAGCAAGCAGGGATCATAAGCCGGCTGTGAAACAAGACACCTGAGCCCGAATCTCAATGCAATGGTATCTTCTATGGCAAGTTTCCAGCTCAAAGAAACCCAAATGGTCAAAGAAATGACAAAAGTTGTCATAAAGTTGCAACCATCAAATGAAAGCATATCTGGTATAATTAAAATACCAGCAAAAGTATTCTGTTTTACAAGTTCCTTTAGAAGCCATTGTTTAGTATATTTTGAAGCATGACCACATTCTGCTCAAACATCTCAAAGAGTGAAGGCCAACTGACAGCCACAGAAACACCAACTTTTCTTTTATTACCTCAACTGGACCCCAGTGGGACTCAACACTTACAGACCACCAGTCACCAGTCTTCCACTGGTGAAACTTTAAGCTCCCCTATTTACACAAGCAGGTATTAAGGAATGCATGGAATTAAGACCCATTCAGAAACACATGGTTTTCAGACCACTTTCGGAGTAGAATGAAGCTATTCTGTTTGCTAATTTATTGTGCTTGGGAACTAACTGAGACGGTCTTTTGTGAATAAATATTCCAAGAAATAAATGTATAGCAAAAGCCACAATGAAAAGTCACACTGCTAAAACACAAAATCTTACCAAGTATTTTTAATCTAGTTTCTAGTGGAAATATCTTTGTACACCTGAAATAAGACAAAACTAAAATATAAGTAACTTTACAGCAAGAAATCAGAGCTTGTTTTAAGTTAATAATTACTTCATATAGATAAAAGAAAGTACTGGTCCCCCTGTCAGACTACTTCACTTATAAATAGGACTTTTTTCATAAATATTAAGGTATTACTGACTTAAAGAAAAGCTTTTATATCTTACTGAAAAGTTTCTTATAAGTTAGTTTTGCCTTATTTTAGCCGTACTAAGATATTTGCACTCGAAACTAGACAAAAAATACTTGGTAAGATTTTGTGTTTTTGCAATACACATTTAGAAGTCTAGATTTTTACCAACCTGAACTAAATGTCCCAGCAAACATAAACACTGTAGGAGTAATTTGGTCTGTAAATAGTGTCAGTGTGTGAGTTTCCGGTAACAGAACTGAGGAAGGGTCTGAGGGGGGCCGATTCCAGTAACCCCCAGACGACAGCTGACAGCCGAGGTGCTGAGACCTGCGACGGCTCGGAGGGGCCGTGCCGCTCCAGCTTTTCCAGCCCTCTCTTGTTTATTTATAACAGAAAGAGTCGCTGTTGAAGCCCTGCTGTGTCACTTAAGACGTCTGCTTTTCCTCCCATTGGAGCACCCGGAGAGATAAGGGATCTGAAATGGTTTGACGTTTATCTGACACCGACACCACCGTAACAGAAAGATAGCAGTAGAAAAAGTGAGTACTAAACTGGCCAGAGAGGAGCAAATGAGGTCAATGCACCAAACAGATGTTCATAGTGAAGCATAAGCATTTCAGTCTCTGGTAATCATGAACACTTTTGCCCATTTAAACAATACAAATGAAAAGAATCGTTGAGAAATGTTAAAAAGAAGATAACAAGGATTGTCACCTCACAACTGGGAAAATAACAAGAGTTAAACAAAATCAGTCTGGAATGCTGGTTCAAGCTGCTAAGGCAATCAATGAAGATAAAAGAACCAGGATTTTTGTAAGCCACAAGGTGGCTTTAACTTGTCAAACACTTGGTGTCTGGTTAATACATCCACGTCTTTCAATACATAATCTGAATTCAGCCAAAGTAGAAAAGATATGTAGTCCATAAGGAAGGATTTAAAAGGACATGATAGTGGTTCAACTTTTCAGCAGAGCATGTGCAGTGATGTCAAGTTAATCGTTTGTCACTCAGCTAGTCAGTACCTACATTTCTTTACATTACAAATGTGCGCAAAGCTTTGTGGATATTCCGCCAATGTCGAAAAGAAACAATTTTGCAATTAAAAGCACGTGTAATTAAGTTTCTTCACGCTAAAAATCATGCCGTGTACAACTTCCTGTCATCTTATTTATCTTCTCTCGGGTTTGATTGCCACATTTCAGATAATTTCCAACTTTCAGGGAAAACTTTAGGGATGGTCCCTTACTTTTCCAAGAAGACTTGGGCACCAAAGCGAGGCCCATAAATACATATATTTACAAGTTAGTGGGCAGCTCTTTTGGATGAATTACAGGGCCTTCTCATCCAACATCAGAGTCTGAATTCAGCAATAGGCTTTAGGAGAGCCTTAAACTTTTTGGAATGAAATACCAGAAGATTCGAAGATGTCTTAGATGTTTGGCTTGGGCCAACATCACCTTAAAGAATGGGATGTCATTCTATATCATATGTGTGAAGGATGATGAATGAATACTTCAGGCATTTCAGTGTAGATGAAACTTGACGCATTTATTTTGAAATGTTTAATTTTTTAAAATAATTTTTACATTACTACAAAACCAAATGATCTAATGACAGATCCTGCTGTGTTGATTTAAATGTATAGTTAGGCTTTAGAAAGGAAGTAGAAACAGCTGTTCAATGGCTTTGGTTTCTCCACAGCGATGGCAACAGATTCATTCTCCTTTCTTCCGGCCTCCCTCTCGCTTCAGGACCAACTAATCTGACACCACCTGTTGTCTTGGCCACACTCACACTGTCCCACATAATCACAGGCCAGAACCAGCTCAGTCTGTCAACCCACACCCTGAACCCCCCGCATTTAACATACTCAATTAGCTACACTGACTGGGAAAAGTCTAAAAAGGACAAAAGGCACAGCTTAGGCACGAGTTTCTGAAACAAATCGAACGGTTGAATTGCCACAAATCTGCACCCTGAGACACAGGAAGGAATCAAGCACATCCAGATAATAATAGTTTGGAAATTGTGAGAACAGAATGGCCTTTAGGCCTCTTGGCCGGGGAAATACATGTCCTCCTAGTGTTCTGACCATGGGGAGTAATTTCTTGTTGGTAAGCCTCCTTTCTGACCGTTCCCAAAGTCATGTTATCTCCTAACTGGCTGGAATTTTCAGGGAGAAGCAGCAAAGTTCCTGTAGGCGCTCCAACATGCTGAGCGTGTCAAACCATGAGTTTTTTGATCCATGTTTTGTATTTCCTGACCCAAGACATATTTTGAGCTAAACCATCACAACCCCCCCTGCTGTTATCTGAATAGAACATTTTGTTTGGGCAGCACCTGCACATCAAAGCGCTCCTCTTCTCTTTTTACACTTATTTTAATTACAGATCTGTTTGCTTTTCCAAGGCAAAAAGCAAAAAACGTCAAGGTAAGGGAAGAGTTGAGAAATCAAAAATAATATTTCACAGCCTTTAATAGAAACATGACTGTGGTGGTATTTAAAAAACCTAAATTATCCTCTCAATCCAACCACTAATATGCTGACTAAATACTGTTAAAGTAGCTTTTGATGGAAATTAAAATTAAACATAGTTATTGCAACTGTACAACTGTACAAACTATTTCAGTAGAAAAGCAAGGCCTTTATTTAATCATATTTAATGCAGAGTAAAAAGGAGACAATTTGAGTGCTGCAATTCATAGAGACAAACACAATGGGCTTCATTCATATGGCCAGGCTCCGACTCGGAGAATAAGAATCTCCATCATCCAGAAGGAGCTCAGAGATTGGCCTCTGCTCCTCAGCATGAGCAGAATCATTTTTGACCTCTAATCAGGAAGCAGCCTGGAGGGTTTTCTGAGCATATCTCACTGGGAGGAGACCCCGGGGCAGACCCAGGACTTGCTGGAGGATCTATATCCTTTCTGGCTTGGGAAATCCTTTTGGGATTTCACATAATGAGCTGGAGAGTGTTGCTGGGGAGGAGGATGTGAGGAGTCTCTGTCCTGGACATTTTACCTCTGCAATATGACCTAAGATAAGTGTTGGACAATGAATGTCACTTGTCACTTAATACTTTTACTTTACAAATTCCACTTTTCATGGCTCCTCAAGGTTCTCCTTGTAAAAACAAGGTAAATGTCAGGAACTATTTCAACTGAAATTATTTTAAAATACACTAGAAATTGGCAGTTCAGTATTCTCAGACTTTTCTGTGAAACACAGCTACAAAGTATTCACAGAATATTAGCATAATCGTGATTTTTTTTCATAGAATATGTCTAAAATACTAGAAAGAAAATGCAACTTGTGAAGCTGAAATACTTCGGTGCAATGCTACTTCACACATTATTGTCTGGTGTTTGCAAAGCAGCCAATCGGGGAGCCGTATTTATTTTTCCTTGGCACTGATTGGGTGTTCCCCCAAGACAAGAGATAAGGAAGACTCCAGATGTTAGGTTCTGCAGATATCTGCAGTATTTTGTTTTGTTAATTAATATTAAGGTACCGTATATTTGGTGTTTGAGCTATTGAAATAGGCCTTTTTGAGTGTTTTTAGAGGGAGTTTTAAGTATTTTTGTACTTTAGCTATTTATGGCCGGTTGTGGTCTCTAATCCCTGTGAATACCCTCAGTATTCACAGGGGTTACACACTACTGTGTGTAGTTTCCAAATTCTAACATCAACTTTAATATTCTTTATTAAGATGAAAAAATGAAAATAATTTGTTATACTATGAATACGAAAATGAGCACACCTGAATAACTTGGCACTTGTGTCAAACACCTGGCACAAAAGAAAACTCAACACAGGAAGTGATTATTGGACAATTTAAAAAAAGAAAGCAAATCTTTTAAAACAACACTACATACTCCTGGGTGATACTTAGACTCAGTCAGTGTTCTGTAAGGTGGGAATGCAAGCAAGTCTTGTACTCAAGTTACTGAATATCCACAGGCTAGATTTGAATTGAATCGCAGTCGACTGAAATAACTGTGAAAAGAGTTCATCCTCAACATTACTATTAGATTACCAGGTGAGAAAATGACATATAGGTGTCATAAAGTGAAGGCCTACAGTCATATGCAAGGCGAAATCCGAATAGAATGAAAATATTTTATTAAGAAGACTGTTCTAACGTTTCTCTAGTTATTGAGTGGATCATCTGATGTCAAGTTAACTCCAATGGATAAGAAAAAAGGCAAAAACAAAATTAGTACAAGTGGAAAAAGTCCATTAATGTCATTCACAAACTGCTGATCAATCACACAATACGTCACACAGAGCTCTGTTGAAATAGTTAGTGTTAAGATTGGAAGAATGCCTCTCTGTGAACAAGATGATGTCTTTTTCCTCGTGCTACTACATCAATGAGAGTCGATTTCAACACCTCCGATGAAGTATGGGAAAGCCGGATTAAGCGAAAGTCAATGGATGGGTGGATTCTTGATTTAAACAAGCCTTTTATTAGAATTGTTGTGAACTGCTGTCTTATTGGTAAAAAGTAGTTCATCAAAGCATTAACAGAGAAAGACCTACAAACTGTTGCACTGGGGATTTTATTGAAAGATATTTTTTCTCAATACTGAATATATTTCATAAATTTGTATTTATGAAAATAAAAAAATCAAAATGAGATCCTGCTACTTCAAAACAAGATATTTAATTGTAGTTTTTATGCATTCTTTACCAATTGGTGAGGAGGACACTGAGGTAAAGCGATGTTAAAGAACACCTCTGACCGAGTTCCCATGAGTTTAGACGGGAGGTCTTTGGGGAGAGGCGGAACAGAGGTGGAATTCCAGGAGGAGATAAAAATACCTCTGAAGCTGCGTAGCTGCAGGTGTTATTACACCCTCCCCAGAGGCCCTGCAGACAGAGGGGGGTGCAGGACAGGACAGAGGGAAAGGTCCTGTGAGGAGATATATCCAAATCCTGCTTTAGCTTTTGTAATGTCTTGTTCATTAAACATTTTAAAGCAGAACTTCACTGAAAGTTTTATTACCTGCCACATGCAGGATTTGAACTTTTCTGCACATTCCTCAGATTTTGCCATCACAGTGGTGAGACCATTTATGGATTTTAAAGATTGTGAGAGGTTGCTTTCATTATGCTTGGCGAGCTATTGAAAGATGCTTCTGTGCAGGAGCCGGACCTACGCAGGAACCTGACACATGCATTTTTCAAACTGTTGGAGAAACGGAGTACAGGAGGCAGTTTTCTGCAGGGGCTGGCAGCTCTCCTCAACTCCCTTATTTGAGGTTAGGGCCGGACGGGATCCAATAAACACTAAAGAAAGTTCTCTATGTTTCATAGAGAACTGTGAGCGGTAGGAGGCAGAGCCAATTGCTGCTAAGCAAGTAGGCACAACGCTTAACCCATGAAAACTGACACAAAGCATCTTCAAATTGCTCAGTGATCCTGGGTCTTGTTTTGCTCTTGAAAATTTCTACAATGCTATATGGCTTGTGACTGGACCAGTTTTATCTTGACAGTATGTAATTTTTTAAAAGTTAACTACTATGCTTCTTTGAACAATGTGTTCAAAACATGTTCATAACATTTTTTGCACAAAATTATTCTTAGATAATGAGATTTTAGTCTGCTCAGTTCTTCCTACTTTGGGCTCCTTTCAGAATTAGCTGCTTTAGGGCCTCCTGTCACTTTAAATCCAAATAATCTGCCGCTGGCCATGCCCCCCAAACTCAATGTGTAACTGTACAACCATACAACTTTGAAAACCACAAGTAGAGCCTCCTGCACAACCAACAACAAGTTGTGCAATGTCGCCAGACGTTACTGGATGGTAAGTTAACAAAACACTGTTTTTCAGCAGTCATTGTACAGCGCATACAGTGGTAAAACGAGCTGACCAAATGTGCTGGATCTCCACATGGGTTGCTAAATAACCTGTGTCTATTATATGTGACTTAACATTTGGACGATTTTTGAAACAGTTTGTTTACCCGACACTAAAAAACATTAACTTATTGCCAAAAAACAGCTAAGTGTGTCTTTAAGTGCTTTGGCTGTTGGAGCAGTTGGGAAGTGTAAAAACATCCAAAATGATAATTCTGCATAATAGGTCCCTTTAATGCCTAATAATAGCCCTGAATGTTTTGAAGTAAATCCACCCACAGACTGTCTTGCAGAGATGTGGCCTAAAGCCCACACCTTACAAGGAACTTTCCTGTTGGTGGTCTACTATGTTTGGTGAGGGAAGTCATTCATCTGCCCCAATCCAAAGATCAAGGTAATTTTAAACCAGCCTCCAAAAAGCCAGAGAGCTTTACTTCTTTAGCAGCACCCCAAAGGAGGAGAGAAGTGAGCATTCCTGATGGGAATTATCAGGATCAGACAGAGAAAAGGATTTAGGTGCCCATTTTCTTCACGTAAAACCTTTTTTCTCATTGGCTCTTCCTCCTTTCAAAGCTTTAAACTCATGATTCAAACACGTTCTGTCACCCTTAACAAAGGATCAAGAGGCCGGGCTACTGCAAAGAAGTGGATTATCTAATAGAGCTTGTTTCACGAGAAGCATGAGAAAATCTGGAGGCTGGACCTTAAAACATTCACTTTATGAAAGCTTTTCTTAATTCAATTAAATTTAGCAGAACCATTAGAAGTAGGAGTTTAGAAGAACAAGTCCCCTGGGGAAAAAAACTTTTAAAAGCCTTTTGGCAGGAGTTAAACACTTGCACAATAGGTTTCTTATTCTGTCTCAATTTGTTCGACTTATTTTGCAACATGTATAAAATCTCAGCTGGTAGAAGAAAGAAACTTGAGCAAGTCTGAGGGCAGACTTTGGACAAGCAAACAGAGAATGCAGGATGAAGATATGGTAATGAATGAGTGCTGAGGGAAAAGCTGTTGGATGGGAGATAAACAGTGGTTCCCTCGTTACTTTTATCCAAGGTCAACACGAGGTTTAACAAAAGCTTCTTGAGCCCTCGGAGCTTTCTTGCGTCATTTACAATTTTTATTTGCCCGTCTTTTATCAACTGATCTCTCAATCCATGAGAAAATACACTTACAAGTTTACTACACAGAGAGAAAACATATGCAGTGCCATGAAAAGTATTCACACCCCTGGATTTTTTTTTTTTTGCATTGTAAAATATTTGTAAGCATTTGTAAGCAAACATCAGTGATGATAGTTTAAAATGAAAAGCAACTGATGCACAGATTTCAGATTTTTACAAGATCTTGCCAAGTATATTTGGACTTGTACTGGTACCAATTCCACTGACAGATTGTTTTACTTATAGCATGGAACAAATGTCTTGTTATAAGTGAAATAATCTGCTAATGGATCTAGTAACTTTTCATCAATATTAAGGAACTATGAACTTTAAACAAGCTCATATTCCTTCCTGAAAATTTACTTGTGAGTTAGTTTTGTTTTATTTCAAGTGCACTAAGATACTTACACTGGAAACTAGGTCAAAAGTACTTGGTAAGATTTAGTGTTTTTGCTGCAAACCTAAGAGACATGTACAACTCCGTATAAGAATGGCCCAGGCCAAGTCCAGACCTAAATACAACTTAGAACCAGCGGTAAGACCTGAAAAAGTTGGTTGAATAAGCCAATAAAAATGAACCAAAACTAGCATAATCCACAAGGTAAGCAATGTAGCTGCAGGGAAAGGAGTTTATACAAAGAAGAGACTCAGGAGGGTTGTACAGAGAAGCACACCTCACATTTCAGATTGCCATCTATAAAAAAATAAAAATAAAAAAAAGGGCATGATTTGCTTTCATCTTCAGAATTATCCACTGCTTTTTGATGATCTCATAAAATCCAAATGTCATACACTGAAGTTAAGGGGATTGAACATTTTTGTAAGTAACTGTATTCCTCATTTTGTCTGTTACATTAAATTACATTTTAATTTGCAGCAGAACCTTGCTGTTGGAATGAATCTTGAATGCATCCTGTTCTCACCCATAATGGTTTCTCCCCGTTTTAGGCTTCTCATCCTGTTTAACCCAAGATAAAACATATCCGTATGAGTCACACTGAAAGGCTATGACAATATGTATTTGGTTAGTGACTGTATCAACAATGCAACCTTCAATATATTAAATCACCAATTCCTGAAATCTTCCTGTCTAGACTGTTTCCCTGCAGGGATGCCTCACCAGTTCATCTCACAGACAGAACAGCAGTCTGTGGTTTGGTCTCACCTGTCATGATTCACATGATTAAGGAACAGGTAGCAACAAAGACAATCATCTCATTCAAAAAGCAGATTTCTAAATATAGGCCATAGATTTCGTGCACATCTGGTTTCATGAGCCTCAGGGAATAGATATGCAATAATCAGATCAGACAGCGGGTCAAGAGAGAAAAAAAACCCAAAAACGTACAAGGCAGTTCGGGTGATAAAAGAGAATTTTGGAAAGCCTGACAGCCATCCCATTTCCCTGATGAACTTCTGGAAAGGAATTCCCCCACACAGGACCACGCCTGCTGGATCTTATGCTCAGAGCGCCAGATAAAATCCCTAAGCTAAATTAAACGCTTCCTTTACTCTATTTACCCTTCCTCCATGTGATTGTCTCAAAAATAACACCCTGCAAACAGAGCTGAACAACACATACATGTTTATTCTATATCAGAACATATATTTGCTACATTGCTATTAATTTCAACCAACAGGAAACACAAGAAGAAAGTAATATAAGATATTTATATCTACTATAGCTAAGTGCCCAAATGCTAAAATTAATACAAATATTTAGCTTTTAAACACTGAACTTCAGTGGGAGTCTGTTTGCATCGACAGATAAAAGCTAGATCCTATTAAGTTTAATAAAACAAATAAAAGTCTTATGTTTGAGAGCCTCATTGCCAATGGGCTTTGTCTTTCATGCAGCAGAGCACATAAAATACACAATAAGCTCCTTGTTCTCAAGTCTCTGCCAGATTTAAATGTCAAGTGATGATGCAGAACTTTCTGGTGCAAGCTGAGGAGGAAGATGTTTCATGTCCCGTTAGCTTTGCATAGCATGACATATACTCAAGGGCACGTAACATTAAACGTCATTTTTTCCATCTTACAACTGAAGCTAAAAAAATACATTTTCTGACATTTAAGGCTGAATTACTGGGTATTTACTTTGGAGTTGCTAATTGCAAACTGAAACCCTGATATTTTTCTAATTACTTTATCAATCATAAAAGGCTTCAAAGAGTACAAACAGTCAGGAGCCGGGTGTAAAAGTCTGCATTTAATCTAAAATGGCTTCTTAATGCTCATGTGGGCATGTGAAAGTGTTTGTGGATGTGAAAATAAAGAAGCCCATTTTGACAAAAAAATAAATAAAAATACTGGAAAGCTTTGAAGAATGAGGACGATTTGATGTGGACTTTTTTTTTTTTCAAAGATTTGTTTTCTCTAAGAATGTATTTATTTGGATTGCTTAAATTAATACCATATGATTACTGAAAAACAACAAACAAAAAAAAAACAAGAAGAAGAGCATCTGGTTTTATAAGTCTGGGGGGGAAAAAAGACAAACATTCGCTTTCTCACAAGTTGTTCCTCTAAATAACAGTGAAAAATGGAGGCTTTAGTCCATGTGTAAAAAAAACAAACAAACATATTTTTTCACTCATTTATTAGAGATAAAAAGTATTTGTAGAATGATCAGCTCTGAGTCAGTCAGCAAAAAAAAAACAAAATCTGAACTTTCTACATAAAGTGAATGAAAGGAATACACTGAAGAGTGTGAAAGCCGACACTGAATGAAGACAACTGAAAGTGAACTAGTTTTAGTACTAGTGAGGTGTTTAGAAATTTAATTAGAGGGAGCAGAATGACATTGTAGCTTTATAAAAGGAAATTGCATTTTATACGAAATTATGAGACATTTCTGCAGTTAATCTACAAGACAGGAAAAGAGGAGAAAACTTTCCAGAGCTACCAGGAAGTACACACAGCACAGTAATTTTAGTCTTTTTCTTCTGCCATAGTCATAGAATATACTGGATTTGGAAATGTCTGCAGCCTTTTGGTTCTGCATTCTAGCTAACTGCTAACACAAGGTCATAAATTAAAACAATTGTTCTCTCACACAGACAACGTGAGTTCTCCACTGCTTCTGATATACATAATGACATCACAACAGGAAGTACTTAGAGCATTATGTTGAATGATATTTTCTTAAATATTAATCAGCCAAAATCAGTATCAGAAGTTCAAAGTTTTACAAACAATATCAGCTATCTGACATAACCTTCTGTTTTGAATATCTTTAAGATTAATTAATCATGTGAAAGCTTTTGCTTCACAATAACCAACTGCTAACCAATTAAAATAAAATACTTAAAAACAACCCCAAGAACATTTGTTTACTGTTATAAAACACTCAGACGGACAGGATTTGTGCATGAATGCTGCATGTGGTTCAAATAGATTCAAGAAGCTTACGACAATGTGCTCCTCTTTGTACAAGCTGCACGACAAAACAAAACAAAACATCAACATCTGACAGACATAAACAAAGTCTGGACGTACCTTTCTTTCAACAGCTGGCAGGCAGATTTCTTCACCTGTCCCCATAATTCAGAATGCAGGCCTTCATTTGGTAATTTGCTCACAACTACAAAGACATCTGTTTGCCCTGAGTTTATGCAATAATATAAGAAAGCAGGAGCAGGGGTGACCTGCCTATTCATTGAAAGCAGATGCAAGGGATCCATTTCCTTCTATAATAATAGGTAATTACAGGCAAAGGGAGCAGTGCATCTGTTTGAAAATCCACCAAGGTGTGTTGACAGGGCAAACCCTGCAGGTACAGTATCTGCAAAAGCCCAGTGAAACTAACGCCTGGCTACTCCATATGTATGACTCATCACTTTGCTGATGCACATGCCGTCACAAGCCGGTTGACCTTTCAGAGGAGAAAAAGTGGAAGGAAGGCAATTATTCAAGGGTGTTTTCACCAGAGAGGTAACATCCCTCCAAATCTGTGACAGTTTAAAGCAGAAGCTTGGATGGTTCAGACCAATTATACTGGAAGGTTCTAGCAAAAAAGGCGTTTATATGAAGAAACAGGCAACAAGCAAGGTATTTCTGATGAGAAATGCAACACCCATCTGCAGGCTTTAGCATATAAAACATGCTCAATGGGACTTTTTAAAATAAATATTGTCACTCACTGCTTTTCAATGAGAATCAATTTCTTGAAATGTTTCACATACAAATATGGAATAAGATTAGAGCCACTTGGAAAAAAAAAATCTGACTTTAATCTCAGAATCCTGTTTTTTCTCAGGATTCAGACTTTGGCCCCAGAACTCTGATGTTAATCCAAGAATTGAGACTTTTTTTCCCCCTTGAATTTCAACTTTCCTCAGACTTCTCTGAATTTGGGGCACCCTCAGTCACGTAACAGAAAAAAATCTGACATATTCCGCCAGAAAGTTAGTTGCACAACTTTCTTCATCAATTCTTTTTTTTTTTTCAGTGACCTTAATCCTCATTACTAATGCCAACTGTTCAGCTTGTCAGCAAAATAAACTACTTGCAGCAGATTTTAACTTCCACAGGAATATTTTTTACACCAAGCACAAGACACAATGATCATGTTCAAGAGTGCTGACATGCAGAATATAGTTTGTTTCCAATTACAGTAAAAGAGCAATTCAGTGAATTACGATATCAAAAAGTTCAATGATTCCCATTCAAAAAATGGAACTCCTTTATTACCAAATACATTTTTTCCACAAAGCAGTATATTGTCTGAGTTTATTTTAAGGAACATGGGTTATCTAAATTCTAATTTCAGCTGTTTCACAGCTGTCCAATGGATGATTATTAGTACCCTTCACAGTGATCTTACTGTTCAGAGACTTTTGCAAATAAGTACATTTATAGAAAAGATTCTCAAGCAACTAAGATAAGCACAGCACTGAGGAGATTCAAACATTTGGAGAAGATTAACTGAGATTGGACTTTGCTTTGTGGTCAAACTCCCTCTTTTAAGATGGAAGCAAATAGTGGATTTAATTTAGAAATCAAGGATCAAAGGATAGGAATCTGCTTGAGGTCCAGAGTGAAATTTCCACAGTCAGTGATGATTTAGGGAGAAAAGTAATTTGCTGGTGTTGGTCGAGTTGATGAGCCACCAGAACCAACAAAGCAAAAGGCCGCTTTTCTAGCAACCTGGATTAATGTACCAACTTAGTAGATGCACAGGCTCATCAGCTCTACGCTATTACTGTAGTAATTAATTGAGCTTCTATTAGCTCTAAGTCACAACAACCACACATAATTGAAGTAAAAATGTAAAAGAATAAATTAGTATAACAAATGAGTTTTAATTTTTGAACTGAATTACTGAAATAGCTAAACATTTGGATGGGATGCACCTGTATTTTAACATTTAATATCTTGTGAACTGTTCCAGTATGAGGTTAGAAAGACCTCCTCTCTACAAAACCTGCAGACACTCCACTCAGGGCCGATCAAGCCCTAATCTCAGTCCGTCTGGCTGGCCTGGTCTGAAACACAAATCCGCATGAAAGAACAACTCTGCTCTCGCTCCCCTATTATCTCACACAAATCTTGTTTTCCATTATTCCTGCACTGAGAAAGCCCTGATGAAACACCAGTCTGGGGTTATTAATGCGCCCGCAGGCAAGACTGATGTCTGTGCCAGATGATCTGAGCGCAGTCTGATGTTTATGCCAAACTGTACTCCCCCTCCACCACCCACTCCCACATCTTGAACCAGAGACTGAGTCGTAATAGAGCCTTAGTGGGTGAGGCCTTCATCATCCTGCTGCAGCTGAAGGAGCATCCTCTGCAGATGAACAGTTAACACACAATTAGCTCAGACATGTCCTAAGTTCAAGGGAAGAACTCTTTCATTACCCCTTATCAAGCAATAATTGCATCAATTTGATGGAGGTGTTGTAAGCATGAAAATCAGATGGAGAACTGGGTCCTTATTGTCTTTAAAGATCACAAACATAACAGCAGAGGAAATAAAGGCTAAGCTCCACTTTTATGAAAGCTTTGAGAGAACCTCCAATCACTTTTACACAGAGCTGCTCTTCAGTTAAATCATAACATGTTTGTTGCAATCTAACCGCTTGTTTACATGCAACGACGTATTAGGGCCATTGTAGGTATAAAGAAAAGGAATAGTAAATTTCCACCAAAAATAACTCAGAAATTTTGAGATCAAGCTCAGAAATTTTGCTAAAAGAAAATTTATGCATTCCAAAGGTCAACATTTGCAAGAAATAATTCAGAAATTCTGAGATTAATCTCTAGATTTTGCTAGAAAAAAATTACTTTAGATACTAAGAAATGTTCAAGTTTTTCTAGAAAATTTGCAAGATTAAGCTCAAAATTTATGAATGACCTTTTGAACTAAAAAATTTTAGATTTTTTTTCTAGAAAATTCTGAGGACAATTTCTGATAAGGAATATATGTTACATGAGCACTTTACAATGAGGTGAAAGCTAATGATGTGGAAGCTAAGGGTCAGAAGCCCATGCGTGTTTGATGACATGCAAAAATCACAGCACCATCTAGTGGCTTGGCATGACATCTACAGCTGACCCAATGTGTCTTGGCGGTTAAATGTAGAACTTTCCCCCAATCAACGTTAGAAAATACTGGCAGTTTCGAGGCAGCAGTCCTGTGTAAATGTTGCCTTAAAACTACAACTCTTCACCAAAGTGTTCATATCCTAGGGATTTCAAGTTAATCGATCACTAATGTCCTTTAGGTGCTTCTGTATATGTGCATGTGATTGACCGGCAACCTGTCCAGGGTTCTGGTTGAATATAAATGCATGCCACTATTTTGGGGTTTTATTCAGATGTTTATGTATCCGTGTTTGGCTCTAAGCATAGTCAGAAATCAACTTTACTTCTTGTTCTTCAAAGTACAGTTGTTGTTTCTTATTATAGGCATCAGTCAACCCTACACAGATTACTGGGTATAGAAAATAAATGGACACATAGATTTTTGTGGATGGTTTCTATATCTGCAGATCTCTGATGAATCCTGCTCCAGCATTCAAAAACCCGCACACAGGTTTCCTAGATGGAGGACTTGGATGACTTCTCATTCTGTGGAATCAACAGATGTTTTGGGTGGAGAGAAAATTACATACAACTGCTTTAGCCTAAAACCACACACATTCCCTTTGCATCCCCAGCTGTATTTCAAGCCCAAACTTCAGCCTGAAATGTCTTGCCAGGTACAAACTGACAAGTTTCTGGGTGGATGATGGGTGTCAATGCACATTAGGTAACGTAACAATTAAGAAGCCTCCTTGATTTTTTTTTTTTATAGCTGGTAGCCAATAAACTCAATGAACCGAGATAAAATCATCAGGATGAACTTCATCACTAAGCTCTCCCCGGGGTGGTGATCTGGAACAACTTCAAGAGAAGTGTATTCGAAAATAATAAGTGAGTTCAATTTTAATGGTTTCCAGCTACAAGTTGGAATATTAATCAAAAGAAATGCAAAAACCTTAGACAGATTCGCATATTACAAAAGCTTGATTTATTCAGACCTGTATCTTCTCATGAGGAAGTGATAGATACCATCACGTCCATTTTCATATCCATTTCCTCTATGAGGTTACTGACTCAGTTCAGACCATACAAAAAAAGGTCCTTATACGGTGACCCAATAATGATGGTAAATGCAAGTGAATGCACTTAAAACATCAGATCAGAAATATTTAACATTTGTTCTATATTAATTTTCTCATTTTATGTCTTTTAACCAACAAAATTTTGGTTTTAGTTTTATAGTCAATAAATCAAAAATAAATAAGATTCAGCTGAATCCCAACCATTTTCCATCTAAATAATAGCAAAATTAAGTTATATCTGACTTTATATCTCATGACAGTTGTGTATAAAGCCTATTATCTCAACATTGTTATATTTATTTACACACAAAGACATACAGTTAGGAAGGATCTTATCATCTCAGTAGGATTTTAATACCAAGTATGATCAGTCAT
Source organism: Brachyrhaphis roseni (assembly GCA_903066815.1). Classification (NCBI taxonomy): domain Eukaryota; kingdom Metazoa; phylum Chordata; class Actinopteri; order Cyprinodontiformes; family Poeciliidae; genus Brachyrhaphis; species Brachyrhaphis roseni. Next base: position 94,897 of record CAEFZY010031408.1, read on the forward strand.
ACTTCAAAGCTTTTCACTTGAATCTGAATCAGACATGATGTGTGTTAATGCCAGGCCTGAACAAGTCCTGAAAGACTGAAAGAAGATTCAACATGTTGAATCAACTAGAAAACAAACACTGCAGATAGACACTGAAAAGACACGAGGGAAAAATGTTCAGAAAGATTTGTAATGTCTGTTGTTGGGTTAGTATATCAGGATCTTAAATAATCCTGATATACTGTCTTTGAGGTTTTTACAGGAGCAGAGGCCTGGGGAGGAAATAGGAGAGAATGTACCATAGTATGTTTCTATTACACTACCCTACACCTTGATCCCTCAGAACTCGGTTTCCCTGAACCTTTACTCTCCCCATATGTGTTTGATGTTTGAATTTCCAATATAGGAATTGCTTACTACAATGAGACGATCACCCAACTCAGTCCTCACTTGTAGCTTTCTGAGGGAGAGAAAAAAAAACATCCCATCACAGAAATTAATCCCTTACAGGTGAAATTTTGAACTTTCTTAACCCCTTATATCAGTGATCATCATGGTTAGCTCTGCATTGATGATAGTTTTCTGGCCAATCATCGACCTTTAAAAAGATAAAAATGCCGATTCCAATTTGTTTTGTCTGAAAAGTTTAAACTTTCCAAACCTTTGTGCAGACAGATAAGAATGGTTTCAACCAATCTGCGATCACCCAAAATTAAGGGAAATTAAGGCCAATTTATTGGTGCACCCCTAACACGCAAGCATGTCTTGCGTTACAGAAACAGCAGCCTTTCTGTGTTACCTAAAGAGAGTAAACTCTTATCTCAACTGAGATTTTCAAAATGCTACCAGTATTGCCAAACTAAACACATTTCATGATAGACACTCTGAAAGCTCAAAAATATAAAAAAGAATGCCTTTTCCATACTGTGTTCAATCTTCCTGTTATCCGCTTCCTGTTCATGCCCTCTCTCACCATCTGAATGAATGCAGATATGTTTACATTGATGTTCTTCCTTTGAATTCATCTTTAAGCATCACTGGTAGCTAACTTGGGGAGTATTGTGGTTAATTTCCTGATTGGAAAAAATTATTTTTCCAAATGATGAGTCACAAGAAGGGAAAATCATTCAGTTTCAGTCAAAATCAAATATTTTACTGCTTCCTTTTGCAAAGTCACGCCATTCTCCACTAACTCTCTCTACCCCAAAGGTTCAGGAACTACCTTCCTACTAAATGTCTGAGTCGTCTCTAAGCTGTTAATCTTTTTTTGCCGTGGTAGATGAAGTGGAAATTCAGGCAGTTCCCAAAAACTACTCTGGCTCCTGCAAAACCTTTCTGAAGTGGAAATACACGTTTAAGTAAAACATTTACATTGCCTGACTTAACAGAGAGCACAAGGGTTGAAATCTCTAAGTTGGAAGTTAAAGGAAAATGTTTTTAAAAATATGTTTTTCAGACAGCCACATTTGACAGTTGCCTGTGTTTTGTCAAACAGCAACTACCCAGTGTTTCAGTAATAACCAACAATTTCCCCCTCCTCAAAATCACTCATTTGATTTGTTGTTATAGTAAACTGGTAGCAGGGAGCTTAGCAAGTCAAAATGATGGTAGCTGCAGTCAACAACTAGGTTGCTTAGTTACAGAAAGATCCTTTATTTTTCCATCAAAATGAATCCCTATAATTCATTCTGATTAGATGCAACAAACTTTTAATTTGCAGAACTGCACAGACAGGCAAGTTCTCTGCTTTATTCTTACAGCCACATAACTCTGACAAAAGAAGTATTTGGTTTTTGCTTTGTTAATCAAAGAGTTATTTCATGACAGAACACTTGGAGAAAAATGGCAGGGAATGTCCATCTTCCACAGAACCAAACCTGAAAGGAAATAAAAGCTTCCAGCTTAGCAGCTCCACTTGGCTCAAACACGCTCCGATGGAAATTCAAATGTCATATTCTGAAAGAGGAAAAATAGGAACAACAAGGGCTTGTGTTTTTGCACAATTAAGTCCAGGGGAATTCATTAATCCTTACTTTTAAGTGCACGACTTGCCAAGTTATGGAAACTTGTCAAAGCTTCTGAACAGCTTTGCAGCTACACTCTGTGACCCGCTGCCAGGCACTCCAAGTGAAGTACATTTAACCAAGCAAACAGTGGAAAAAATGTTGGAAGTGCCTCTGCGGCTTAACTGTACCTCAGAAAGGTTCAAGATTGAGAAGGAAAAAATTAAGAAATTACTTGTTGAGACATACATTAACAAGAACCACCACAAAGAGTGAGATCTATGAGGATTTTAAATATGAACACAAGAGGAAAACTAATTTAAATTGGGATAAAATAGGTGGGGGCTGAAAAACAACCAACTTGAGTTATTTCTTTCAACATATGTCGAACAGGACATCTGAAGTGTGCACAGGAAAGCCTGAATAAACTTTGCTGTGGGGGAAATGAGGTCGTCTTGTCCTGCAGAAAATTCCAGGTTTCATTTCCCGAGTAGGGCTGTGACTGAGCAACGGGCAGAAGGTTCAGACCATCAGTGACCAATGCATCAGAACTACGGTTTGTTGCTCCTCCTTTCAACCACTGACCAGTTTACTTTGAAAAAAATACACTGAGGCCATCTGATTATGCAGCAAATCACTTTCCCCAAATCCCAATCAGAGGTCTAAACTTACATAACTAGTGAAAGAGCAGTAAAAGCTTCTAATGCAAAACAGATAGAGTTGAGGTAAAAACAACAGAGAATATTCCTTAGAGACCAGGAGTTTCACCATGTGTGTGTTTTGTCACATGGGACAGAAGCTGACATGATAACACAGAGCAGACCTTTGCAGCTCTCTGCAGTGCTTTGGCTGGCTCACAATAAGGGCAAAGCAGAGCCTTAGCATTGAGGACCTAAACCCGGTAAACCACAGGTACTATGGCACATACTTTCCATGCAGCTTCAAAGGCAAACGTCCTGCGTGCAGAAAGGATATCGTGAGATCTTTGTAGAGCAGCTGACAGGTTTGTCCCTTTAAGATTCCTGCACAGAGCAGACACGCTGGAAAGGAAGTCTGAGTCTGTGTCTAAAGATTTAAAAACTAAAAAGTTATGGGTTCAGAATCTGCTTGTCCAAAAGTCGTCTTCCAGTGCAAGCAGACGGAAGGTGTGCTGTTATATTTCTGTCATCCTCCTGGATCACAGGCTTTCTACAATATCCAGGATTTGCCTCATTTTTATCCTTCCATGACGTGACTCCAGCCTCCGTCGCACCAGTTTTAAAATGTTATTCTTTTTTTTATGTTTTAGCTTTCACAGCTAACCTCCTTGCTTCTGCCAATGACTGCTGTGACTCTATCATAAAAATTTACAACATTAAAAAAAGAAGATAAAAAAAAATTGACATTCTACCTTGCTTAATTGTAGCAGTACTACATTTATAAACAATTTAAGTGATTTTATCGGGTTGTAAAATAAGTAAAGCAGGACAGTTTCTACTGAAGTCGGGTTATATGTATAGTAAATTTCAGCAACAAGGCAGTTCGAAGTGCTGCAACCAATACAGTAACCAATTATAAAACATTACATTTTGTCAGAAAATGCCATCAAAATACTCTAGAATAAAAATCATCAAATATACATCAAAAGTATTCTTCACTGTTATTATTATGAGTCAAATGTAACTTTAACAGGTGGTTTGGTTCTGGTTCTGGCATGCAGAATGGACCAGAACAGAGCACCTTCTGATAGGGCTGATACAATAATAACACATCTTCAGTGTTTTTTGATGCTAAGCTGTTCAGTGACTTATAAATTAACAGAAGTATTTTAAAGTCTATTCTCTGAACTACATAGAGTCTCTGTAAAGACTTTAAAACTGGGGTCATGTGCTCTATTTTTCTAGTTTTAGTGAAATTGTAAGAAACACCAGACTAACATTTTAGTGAGGCATGTGAAGACACTGTTCAGTAATTTATTAGACTAGAGGCTACTATTTTTGATTAAATAGTGTAATTATACGTTTTCATAATATTGTGCTGCTTTACTGGTCAGTGATTGGCATCTGAGGTTTTCCTTTGTTTGTTAACTGCATCAAAACCGAAAATATGTTTTTTATTTTAAGTTCCTAAAAGCATTAACAATGCATTTGCTTGCACCTTTTCAAAATCAGATAAATGTTAGGAACAGATGCTCTGATGTAAAAATGGAAATTGTCTTGTAATCCGCTGGTTTCAAAATGACTATTAATAAATCTGGAAAACTTCTTTTCCTTCTATGGTTGATGTTTGAATCAATAGTTCTTAAAACCCAAATACAGATATGATAAGCCAGACCAAAAAAGAAACAAAAAGTAGAAACAAGGAAGACGGTGGCTCATATGATTATATGTACAAAAGTTTGATCTAAGCTCATCAGTCAGGCTTTTACAGCCTGATACCAATTTCTGGTTGTAATTTAAGTTTCAACCCTTGATCTGTTCCGATTTATATTACAGTGTTTGGACTGACTCATAAAATTATAAATAATGATTCCTGATTAAACCAAAATAAATGTCTATCACCCCAGCTGACTTTAATCATTGAGGTAATGAAATCAATAATAGCCGACTGTACGAGTAGATTATAGAAAATTTCTTTTAATCATCAGTTGTCAAAATGGAACAAAACATCCTCTGTTGGAGCAGGAAATAACTTATGATTGACGCAAATTGTCCGATGACATAACAATTTAAGGTTTCATGTTTGAAAAGTTGGGTATGAAACACCCAAAACCGCAAATGTCAAAATGACCAGGACTCCTTATAGCACATAAAAAACTCATTTATGTACAACTTTCATTCAGCAGTTGATTGTAGATTTATTGGGTCTGATATTATTTAAAATAAAAAAAATATGATTAATATGATTTCTAGTCTTGGTTTCAAACAAATTCTGGGGTTTGAAACATCAACTGGGTTTGGCTTTTCCTTCAGCTAGTGTCCAAAAGAAAAGACAAAAAAAACACTATATTGTCAAAGTATCCAGTAAATGGGGTACTGAACAGCAGCAGGCTTGTGTTCCTTTTACCAAACCGAGTCCTAAATCAAAGAAAGGCAAGCTCAGAGAGGAAGCCAGTGCTTGCTCTGTATTTACTGTTCACTGAGTCATTCACACCCTGCGGCCAGCAGAACTAAACACACCGGCCTCCCTCTGTGAAACATCAAGGCTCCAGCAGCATCTTTGTTAGGGTTGTCTCTTCTTTCAGCGAGTCCTGCAGAGGTGGATGTTGCCTTTTTTTTCTGTTTTACAGGTAAAGACTTGCTCTGCAGTGAGGGGATGTGCACTGCAACTAACTTTGGAGATTATCAATGCTGATAAAACACCAAGATAAAATACAATTTGTCCTGTTTAAAGGAGTAAAACCAGAATAAAAACAAAAAGAACTGACCCCAAGTGTCCCAAAAAAAACTTCCTTTCTGTTCTCGAAACAAAAAACCACGTTCGGAAAAAAGGCCAGGAACCCCCATGAGAGTGGATGTATTCGGTGAGCGGGACCTTACAAGACAAAGATTCTGCTTCTTAAATGAAAAACACCAGAAGTGACTCCACATCAATGCTTCCAGACAATGATTGACTCAATAGGGCAGAGAAGAGATTGAGCACCAACAATGGAGAAACGCAATGCAGTTAACATTTCAATGACTCTCAAAGACTGTTTAAAGTGAAGGAAAAGTTGGAGGTTTTTGTTCTTTTCATGAAGCGGAAGGATTCTTGTCAGGCTTAAAGATCTCCAGATTAAGACTGTTGGTTATTTATAAACATTTAACTTGCGTTACACCGATCGAACTTTAGTGTCTGATTTCTTATCTCCATGTTTCATAGTGGTCTGACCTGGCAATGTGCTGCTGTTCTTATTCTCTCCATTATATTAAGGTTATGCTCTCTCTTGCAACCTCAATCATCTCAATATGCCATAGAAAATACAATTTTCTTTTCAGTAGTCTTTGTGCATTTTTTTTAACCTAACAGATTCTTAAACTAGCAAACTTGAAGTCGTCTTCCCTCAGTAACAGCTTCCCTTCTGAAGAGATGCACACGTAGAGAAAATGATTTGTAATTTCCCAACCAGTCTGTTACTGGTCCCAGACATTCAAACTAAAAATGAGCCATCCTCTCTGTAAACTCTACTACCAACATCCCAACAAATGAACAGATCCAGCCAAAATCCTTTAATTAGTCTAGACAGTGAACTAATGAATTGGTTGGTAAAAACACTGAGGTTGGTCTTTGTAACCAGGCTTGATGAGTAATTTTCTTCTGTATGCTGCTGGTTTTTAATGCCTGGTGATAGTAATGGGTCATTAAGACAGTCCATGACCTCCCTGTGAGCCACTGGTTTTATTGCACCTGTGGCTCCATAACTCAGGAACAAAGAATTTCGTTTTTGTAGATGGAATTTAATTATACATTTTTTATGTGTAAAAGAACTGTGTCACAAATTCATTTATCCATTTTTTAAGTCATATCATCAGGGTAAAGTTTGTTTTTGACAGCAACCAAATTTCTTTCTGCATTTGTCACCCTCTTCATCCACAGGCAGACTTCAAATGAGCATTATCCTACCGGAATGACTCAACTTATAATCACCTATAACTGCATTTGTGTGCATCAAATAGGCACAACAAACAATCAGATGGAAAAATTCAAGCAGGAAAATGAAAAATTTTATACCAGTTAAAACTCTTAATTGCTGTTGGTACCTTTTGCTTAAGCGTCCCAGTGTGAGAGTCGTATCCATAATGGCTTCAGGGGTCACAAGAGTGAAATTCTGGCTCAAACATGCAAATCAAATAGCTTAGAATATCTATTACCAAAAACATGTGATCAGCTCCATTTTGCTATGTCATCAACCCAGATAAAAAAATAATTAAAAATGAACTTTTTTCTTCACTTTGCTTTTAAAAAAATTCAATTTAGTGACATCCTGCAGCAGTTCATTTCCCAGCACAGTAGTTTTCTATCAGTGTACAGTTGCAAGTAAAACAAAACATAAGCAGAATCTTTAAATCTACAAATCTACAAATACACTTGATCCAAACAAATGAGATAAAAAAGCAGCAGCATTGTTGCCTTTGCATTTTGAACTTATTAGTACCTCTCTTGTCTCTCTTAAGTGGACTTTGGATGAAATGATTTGTGACATTTTCTCCTACATCTTGTTTGGAGGTCCGTTGAACACGGCGTTCCATCCAAGTGAAACTACGACAGCTTAATGAGCTAATAATACCCTCCCTCCTTTAAAGGAAAATTGACTTTAAACTGTGCTCCATAAAAAGCTTTGAAGACGTAATTAGGGAATTGCCAGACAAAAGAGACAGGCTGATCTGACGACGATACATTTATGGGAGTCTGTGTTTTGAAACAACAGCTCATGAGCCCTTCAAAGGCAGAAATGTGGAAGGAAAAAGTAAGACTCTAGTTACAACAGGCCGTCCTCAGAATGTGTGCTCATGTTAGCACATGCTGGGCAGTCTGCTGATGTACCAGCCGGGGTGCAGCTGTGTTTGGAGTTGGCTCTTAAGTCCGACATGGATGCGAAGTTGGCATGAAAGCACTGCAAAGTACTTTGTGTGTGGTGTGTGTGTGTAAAGGTGAGTCACAAAGGAAAGATCAGGTACCAAACTGTAACAGATTTACTCTTCTTTAAGGCTTTAAAGGATCTGTACACATTAGTGTAAATTAATGATTTGTACTGCATGGTGTATAAATTTAGGATATCCTCATAACAGCACCCACTGGATATTGGTGTGTAAGAAGCCTTCAAATAAAATCTGTTTGTATTACAGTAGTAATTTCTTTTAATGAAAAAAAAAGCAAAAATCAATTCTTTAGTTTAAGTTAAAAAAAGGTTGTTTTTAATTATTTTTAACTAAATCACTAGAATAGTCACCTAACTTATGAAAAGAATGTAGCTATAGTGCTTACATTTGGCATGAGCCAGTTGCTAGTATGGTGGTACAGTAAGATTATATAAAAATTACGGTTAAAACATAAAATTTTTCTGTCATATAGATCTTGTGGTTTAATGTTCTTTCATTGCGGGGTCAGAGAAAGTCCCGCAGTGACCAGAGTTTTTCCAGTTGTGTGACGCATCAAGTAGCACATTTATCCACCCACCTCGCCTTTTTTGCTCCATACTTTTGGTCTGCTGGCTGAAAGGAGGCTCCTAAAACTTGCAAGAAAGGCAACTACAAGCGGAAATAGTTTCAGGTGTGAACAACAGAGTCAGTGTGTGAAAACTGAAGGAGTGTCAGTTGTCCTTCTGTCTGAGGTAGCACTGCTTTAAAGGATCTTTTACAGCCACACCATGAGTTGACATTGCTTTTATTTAATTGTTTTGTTAGGTCTGTGTATTAAAACCTAAATAACAAAAGCAAACTGCAAAATCCACTACCACTGGTGTAGTGGATGATTGCTTTTTAAGTATTTTTTTATTTTTTATAAATACTGTGTTAATGTGAAACTGAGATTAAGATTATCTCAGACAGGGAAAATTGGCAAACTAAAAACAAAAACACTCCACTTAAATAAAAGTCGATGCTTTAAAGGGGCATAGGCAAACTAATAGCTACATTTGCCAGGCAGATTCTGAGCAAGAAATACCAACATGTTGAATTTGTGTGACTCCAGGTAGGATTTCTCAGGAGTAGCAATGTTGCCAGATGTGCTAACTACACTGTCTGTGAGTGTGCATCATTTTTGCTTTACCTTTTCGTATTTTCTTTCTCAGCTAAACACCAAAGTGATTGAGTGAGGTTGTAGCTTTTTTTCACAGCTGGGACAACTGAATCAGATGATTATATTGTAGGTGGAGAGGCATGTTTTTTGTGTTGTTTCGTTTAGTTTCTATTGTTTTACAACAAATGCAACATACCGCCTCGCACAGGTTAAGGTTCACAACGGTGATTCAGTTTGAATCCAAAGTGCATGCTGCAGCTGTTGCATTTGGCTTTAAAACTAATTACATCTCAACTAGAGTGTCTCTGGCTTGCTACGCCTCACAGAACTCCCATTCTACACTTTGTGGTACAAGACCATGCACCAAGCAAGTAACTGGTGCGAGAGTTCACTTCTCCTCACTCTAAGAAAATGAGAAGAGGAGGGATCAGTCAAGAACGATGTACCCGAAAGAAGCCTTTTGTCATCCAGTCTCAAGAGAGAGACACAAGCTCAATTTAATTATCAAGCGATTGGTGGATTTATTGCTTATCCCTGGTATAGAAATATGACCAATTTTCACACAACTTCACCCTAGATGCCAATAAATGAGAAGGAAGCTGCAATACAGCAGGAAAGGCTGAAGTGAATACTTAATTCCATTAGAAAACAAAAAATTCATAGATGACCTGGTGAAACACTGGAATTTTGCAAGAGTCCGCTAATGGTTGTGGCAATTTTACATATTTCTGAGGTTGAAAACATAGTGTGTTGTCCTTCGGATGGTGATTTATTTCCGTAAAAGTAAGACAAGTAGTAAAAGCAAACAACAGAGAAAGGCACTAATGCACAACAGAGTGGTTGGTTTTGTGAACTGCAACATGTGCTTCTACTTAACCTTTGTACAGTGGAGTCAAGAGAAAATCAACACAAATGTCTAAATATTAGAGATTTTAAATATTTTTTGAAGAAATGAGTGTACTCACAAAGTGGTAAAAGCTCCACTTTGGGAGTAAACTAAAGCAGGTCTAACCCTAGCTCTAAGACATCAATTAAGTACATATTAGCTCTAGTGAAACAAGGAGCTATTTCTTGGACCACCAAGCATTTTTGAGATGTTTTTCTCACTGAATTTCTGTCAAACATCTGACATAGAAAGTGAATTTGTAAGTAGATTTAAAACAGAACAACATTAATGACTGTAGAGACGTGTTCACAGTGAAAAGTTCAGGAAACAGCATGGTCACAGTCAGTCTCGCCAGAGTAATAATTCATGAGAAAACTTAACTGAACTGTGAAAAACAGTCAGGTTCACACTCCTCACCCCCGACCTCTGTGCCGGCCCACATCACACCTCACTGCAGAGTCAACAGCCTGCGCTCCATATGTACAGATGTGCTTAAAGAGGGCCAAGTCAGTTTAACAGTGTTGTTCTATCAGCTAAGATGTCCACTCTATGTTTCAACCCTGCAATGTTTACTAAAGCCAGTAATTATGCGAGTAGGTCTTGAGGAGGAGGATCTTCTTCTGTTCAAATTGTGGAGAGGAGTTAGTATTTGCCAAGCTGTGCTTTGCTGTTCCATCCACTCACATCAACTCTGAATAGTAATTAAAGCGGTGTGGCACCGTGATCAGAGGCGGCAAAGAGGCATGGAAAGACTAAATAAATCAAACTGTTGCTGCACAAGATCCATCAAAGGGATCAGAGATTCAACTACATCCAGTAGAGTCAATGACAAAAACTACTCTGTAGAAATCCATGTCACCCTTTGCCCCAATTTCAGTACATCCCCAATGAAGTCAAGGGGTTCCTTTTGGAACCATCCATAGCAGGGGTCTACAACCTGAGGCTCCAGAGCCCCAAGTGGATCTTAAAGCTTCCACAATAGCTTTTTATATCTTTGGCTAAAAATTAACTAATGTTTTAGATGTAGATATAAAACCAAATGCAGGTATTAGTTTTTCCGATTATTTGAGCAGGTTATGACATCCACATTAAGATTGTTGCCTTTTATTATCCAGATTCACATAAAGGACAATCATTGGAGATTCTTATTTACACCCTAGATGCCACTACAGACAAAATCTGCTTCGAAGAAACTGCACATGCACCAATATATCAGCTGATGACCAAAGTCAACTGATTTTTAACTTGACAAGCCCTGAAAACTCAGATAATTTTCCAAGCAGAAACCACACCATGAGTAAACACAACCAGGTCATAGTAACAACAGTCTTTGATGTGAATGCCGTTGCTAAGCAATGAACACATAAAGTTTGACATTTTAGTACCAGTTAGGTGTTTAAATGAAGTTAAAAGAAGCACACAGATGTATAAAGTTATTAAATGGGATCTATTATGCAAAATTCACATTTTGCACATTTTTGTAATTCAGTTTGGAGCTCTACTTTTTAATGCACTTAATAAAAAAAACAGCCATATTTTGGGAACAAGTTAATGGTTCTTCGTATCTGGAAAAAGAGCCGTTTCAAAATCCTTTGGAAAGTAAAATCACAAATCAGCAGGCACTTCCCCTCAACTAGCAATCCCAGCTCGTCAACTAGCAACCCCAGCTGAGTTCCATGACGTTTGGTTAGCTGGTTTTACTGGGCACACTGTACAATGGCTGCCTTCCAGTCTTCCTCTGTCTGTCATGAAACATTCTGGATGTTTTATGTTGGGAGTCTTTGGATATCTAACTGAAGGAAATTCTCCACAGAATACTAACAGAGGCTAGTGTTTAATAAACATTAGTTCAGATAACCATGACAATGGCCAACATAAGATGCTACTGATAGCTTAAAATGTTATCTCACCATAATTTTGCAGGCGCATCATAGCTTAGTCACAAAATTCAGATTGATTCAGGTTTGTATCCAACAAGTGGAAGCAGAAGAAGAGACACAATGAAAATAAATTCCTCATAAAAACCAGCATAACAGCTTGATAAGTGCGACTTATTTCACTACAGGCCGATACAACTTAACACCCCCATACACATCAGATTTACTTTTGTCCCACGGCAGCATTTCGTGAGACCTAAAAGAGCAAGCTAAAGAGCCTGATCTAGTTTTAATTTCATCTGCAAGTGCTACAGAGTGGTTCGCAGTTAAGACTCTGGAACCCTATTTGATGTGGAGCTCGTACCCACTGGGACTTTGCATTGAGTCAGACTGTATTGAGCTGATACGCATGACCGTGACATTCCAGCAGAGAGAAAGAGGAGGGCCCTGTAGTAACACCGGTACATGTGCCTAATTGAATCAAGAGGCAGTCAGCCTGCTGTAGTTCAAAGTCCTAATGCAAGAAACAGATGCTTGCGGTTCCAGCTAACTCAATTATGCTGCTATTGTTGACCAAGCTGTTAATCTCAGCTGTGGTACCCTCCACTGTCAGCACACAGCACATGATGATAGACTTGTGGAGATTGGGGAATCTGAGTGGTCCGATGACATTTTAGAAGATACATAGCTTGAAGCTGAGCGTTTCATTTGTGCAGGTAAACTGGGGCACTTACATGCACCCCACTGTACCCTCTAAACTCTGTACATACCAGTGGCTTAATGCACTGGATCAGGAATGTGAAAGATTTATGTATGCTTGCCACCAAGATGGCATCAAATCATTGAGAAAAGCTTCACTTCAGATCAAATCGATGCAGAGGTGACACGGTCACCGCCTCATGACAGCTCTTTTTATTAGAGGGCATAAAGGTGAGAGAGCAGACAGAGGGTGTTTGCAAAGAGTGGGGGGAAGGCTATTCTCAACTGCAAGGTGATGGTCATATGCTATATGATTCATACAACAGATATAGAGGAGTGAAGACAGCAGGGTTCTTAGACTGTAATGTCAGCGATTTGTCAAGAATAAGTCACTCCACAGTGCATAGGCGGCCTACTGGAAGTGAAACTGTATGTCTATATTTTGATCCTTTAGTACTTTCAGTAATTAAAAATGAAGCAAAAAATGATTCACTCAAGCAGTTGTTCATTTGGCAAGTTTGAATGTAAATCAGATTTATTTGCTCCAACTTGTGCAAGACATTTATGATTAGATTAATGAATTAAGAAGATGTATCAATAAAACATAGATTAAAGATGTGCAGGTTGGGAGGAGCAATTTGTAAGAAATTGCAGAAGGTATTCAATGAAACCGAATAGCATAGCATCATATATAAAAAATGTTTCCTTAATCACCATTACCATTAAAAATAAGTTAACTTAAAATTGAACATTCATTTTCCCAAATATTGGAATATACATGATAAGCTGCACCTACAGTTTAGATTATTATGAGGTGCACTTCAGCAAAAATTAAATGGTAAAAATGTTCTAAATGATTATGAATGAATGAATGAATGAATGAATGAATGAATGAACAACTTTAAATTCAATTACGGATTTTCACTTTTTATGATTTACTTATGGAAATTCAAATGAGCAATAACATATATGCTAATTTATTAAAAAGCATTCTCCTCTAATTACAAAATATTTTTTATCATGTATTACATTGTGGCACGTATGGCTCTCCATACTTTGTGTGAGTTTTATTTTAAAGGAATATTGCAGGCACCAAAATAAAAATAAAAAACCCTAAGGAATCTGATTAGTTTATGCTTTTTTAATCACAGTCTTCTCTTAACTCGCAGAAAACAGAGAGTGTAGCCTGAAGAAAGTTTGAGAAGCTCCAGCTCTCCAGGGTAGACTATGAATAGCTTGTTTCTATGGACAAACTTAGCCCGGCTTCACTCGGGTTCTGGTTTGTCCCATTCCTTCTAAACGCACCTCTACAGAACGTGCTGGTAAGAGTTCACAGCCCACCTGCATGCGCCACTGACACGACATAAATACAAACATAAATCAAAAACACCATTTTCTTTCCCAGCAAGGAGTATAATAGGGAGTCATTTCTTACTTTGACCTGAGGGTAATATGTTTTGTTTTTCTGAATCTGTCCAGCGAAGTGCTTAAAAGTGCAAAAGATAAAAGTTGGAGTTCACTTACAGAAACAAGCTGACATGCGAGTATCAAAGACACCATAAGTCCACAGCTCCAGGAGGTCGGAGAGCCCATTTTTCCACCAACCCAGCAAAGGCTGCTTCTGCTGGGGGAAAAGGAAGAAAAAAAAAATCCCGGGGTTCTTTACTCGCTTCCCGCGGTCCGCTGCTGGAGCGAGGTTTTTTCACACTGTATGCGCGTGCTCCTCTGCCACCCGTGGGACCTCATCAACAGGTAAAAACGATCCCCTGCTCGCGCTCGTTTCCCTGAGGAAGAGGGGAGGGGGGAAAAGGTTGCGGAAACACGCCAAATGTCGAGACCTCCAAACGTGCTTCTTCTCCTTCCTGCGCACTCTCCGCTGCAGCAGCAGCAGTACTTTGGGACTTTGAGTTAGTCAGAGTGGGGCTGAATGCGGCCACGCAAAGTCACTGGGAAGTCCTCCGGAGCGCAGAGAGGGAAGCCGAGAAAGTAAAAGGCGGAATGGAATTCAGGGAGGGCAAAGAGAAGGACAGCTAATCCCAGCGTGGGGGAGACGCCACCTAGACCCACGCTGGCTCTTTTACATGGTGACCACACTCTTCTCACATGAGTGGAGTTCTAAGAAAACTCCAGTCCACATATGCCGTACCTTAAACCTTTTGTGAATGTTATGTTTAAACCACAAACTGCCTATTATATTTTTTATATCACAAATCATCACAAATAATATGTAAGTGTGACGCTTGGAGCAATGGCATTTTCTATCAGCTTTGTACATATGTTTTCAATCCTCCACTGCAAAATCCTTCAACCTCTGTCAGATTTTATTGGAGTAGAGCATTTATCCCAAAGGGAAATTAAACTTTATAACTCATAATCCAGGGTGCTTCAAAGAGTCGTGGGTGGTGATGCTGTGGGCAGGAAGGATATCCGGTAGTGGTCAGTCTTGCATAATATCTGACAGTCAATATAACAGCTCAATATGCAGGCAGCAGGGATGATATTTCATAGTAACATGTCCTGGGTGACACCATCAGCTGGTGCAAATACTGCTAATCCACCTTGCTTGCTCTTGCCATTCCTCTTCAAATCTCTGTCTGGCTGCAAAAAGAGGAGCAGAGAGATGTTGAAGTAGGGGATATGATCCCTGCCCATTATGTTCACTATGAAGAGATAGTATGAACTTCCTCATTCTCTCTTTCTGGGGTCAGAGTTCAAGTATTATTTTCATTTTTGAGATGCTAATCAGCTGGATTTGTGGATCATCCGTGTCGCTCACCTGAGGTTTGGATCTCTGCTGCTCCTTTAAAGTTACCATAGGCCTCTTGGCTGTGTTACTGTGTATAAATATAATGACAGTGATGATAACACGTAATTAAAATAATTGTTAATATTGTTGAAATACTTTTCATTACTATTATTTTTGCAATGATACTAACAGTTATAGAGGAATAATAGCAATAATTGTAACAGATATGGAGGAATAAAGCTGTTTTGCTTTATTTCTTCTTTTATTTATCCATGGTAAAAAATTAAGACTCATTTTTATCAGAGGTAAGGTTGAGCATTAATGCAAAGATTATCTATAGATTGTCCAATATTTAAGCAATATTGATTAAAAGTTGTTTGAAATAGCAGTTCACCCGTGGGACAGAAGCAAACATTACAGCATTACCCTAAACATACCGCAACAGCTTTTACAACATGTGATAAACCTGCTTTCCACACACTCTGGCAGGATATTTTTAAAGTCCCCAAAAGCCATCCAAATTAAGTGTCTTAAATAGTTAGAAAGTTTCATAATGTAAAAAGAAAATAATAAAATAAATCAGTCATTAAAACTAGTTTAATTTGTAATATCAGCAGAATTTAAAAATCATAAGAGCAGAGTACTTTGAGCTTTGAGCGCCCTCTGCTGGCACGACGTTATGCTGAGACTTGTTACAGTGCAGTTAAATATTAAAGGGAAGAGTTAAATTCCGAAACCTGAGGAACAATGAAGGGCTTTGTGTTGCATGTCCTCAATATTTACCACTTGCAGTAACAATTGCTGAGTGCTGTCAGCTGGATGGTTGCATCTGTTTTTTTGTTGTTGTTTTTTTTTGTTTAAGGAAGCTTACTGAATCACTCTGAAGTTTAAAAAGGACAGCTGCTGCCAATTAAGAGGAGCCCTAAATAGAAGTGGAGATGAGTCGCTCTCCTCTGCTCACTAAGTAAGGTGAAACAAAAACAGAGAAGGCTAATAACTTGGGCTGGAATTTAGTCAGTGTTCCACCAACTAGCTTTATGGTCAAAGTACAAACGAATGCTTCCAATATCACACAACATAGTTTATACATCTTAAATGAAAAGACAGGATCATATCACAGGAGTTCAGGAATATACAAGACCTTCTGCAAAAAATAAGTAGAGCAGTGTTGCTTTTAACATGAAGCCAAGTATAAATTATATCTTGAATTAAGTTAGCTGCATGCTTCAGAGCTGGAATTCCTGTTTGCCTGTTTCAGACACTCTTGGACATTCATTTCTGGAGTGAACTTTTCTTAGACTGAGAGCATTCTTAAAGCATCTTTCTGACCACAGCGGTCTGATTTAGAGACTCCTCCCTTGCCTTCAGCTGGCAGCAAAGATGTGGAAAAATGCTCCAAAAATATTAAGTAAACTGGTAATTCTGGGATAAACAATACTGCCTGCTTGTTTTTTTCTGCTTGCAATTATTGGCAGCATTGTCTAAACCCCTCTAATGGTACAGAAATATTATTTGTTAATAACTGCAGCACCTTATTTGATGCTTAATCTAAATGTATTATTTAAATTACTGTTCCTTCTTGCTTCTTAATAGTCTAACATGATGTTGGGTTTTAAGAGCTAAGAACCCGAATGCAGTCAATGTAACTTTAGCACAGTGCGTGTTGCTAACCAGTGCAGCTGTAGAAAACAAAGTTGCCAAAGAATGATTGCTTTCCCCTGTCGCACAAGGTCAACGCCCTTGGTGCCTGATGCACATTTAATTATGCTGAATGCTGTATAATTTTATTCTTTTTCGTGTTAACTCTAATCGAAAGCTAAATAAAGGGAAAAGAGGACAAACTGTTAATGATCTCCAGCATATTGACACAAAGTAAGTGTTTCAAATATATAAGATTAAGTGTTTTAACCCCTAAGCAATCCAAGAGGTTTTCCTTGTATGTTACTGTCTAATAATAAAATGGCAATAGATGATTAGTAGGTAAGTGTTAAACAAAGTCCACAGTTATTGGCATCCTTGGTGAGGATGAGTCAAAATAAGTATGGTAAAATTCTTCTTTTTATTGTGTCATCATTTGACTGCAATAAAATTATGTGTATATTTTGCTGCTGTGATAAAAATCCAACAAATTACACTCACTTAATTTTGAAATTCACTGCTTTTAAGTTTTTCTGGCTCAACAAGTTCCTAACTTTTTCTGTAGCTACCAGTACGTAAAATCTTTTTTTTTAATACAGAAAAGAAAAAACACAGATTGCAACTAGAACTTTGTCAATGTCACTGACCCTGTCACATTGTGCATCATTTTCAGAAATTAACATAAAATAAAGTTCTTAACATTAAACATCTCTATTAGCTCCAGTTTATTTTATTAGACAATTCCCAACAAATGTCACCTTAAGATTCTTTACAGGAGAAAGAGCTTCAGCTCACGTTAAATTGCTAAAATATGTAATTATCAAAGTACAACATTTAATTACAATTCGAATAAGAATGGATCAGAATTGAAAATGTATTTTTAAAACAGAACTGCACTCAAGTTAACCTTGATGACATTTAAAAATTTAAAAAGTAGCACCAAATATTACATCCAGGTCAGTAGTATTTTATTTTTGGTAAAACACATAACATTTCAAAGAGGAGGTTGGCCCCAGTCAAGGCGGTGTTTCCTGTTAAAGAGAATGAAAGTAGATATAGCAAGGTTATTAAAAAATGCTACAGAAAATAAATTAAAACTAATAACTGTGTTTTTTAAGAATTGATTGCGTAAAGTACCTGTAGTGTCATAAGGTGGAGAAACTTCCACTAGATCACATCCGACAAGGTTAAGACCCCGACAGCCTCGGATAATCTCAACTCCCTAAGTTCAATTTTTACAAAAAAATAATTTTAGTGTCTGAGAAAAGGAAAACATAGCAAAACATATTTGATTTGAACTAGCAGTGACTTTATGAGAAAAATACTTTTGTTAACTTATATGATCCTAAATAGATGGATCAAACTTTTATAGATCCAATTAAAGAAAGGAAAATGTGTAATATTAAAGGGCTAAAGTACAGCCTTCATTTATTTTCTTTGGTTTCTTAAAATTAGTATTAGATGTAATAAATTAGAATCTCCTTAAAGGTAAAAACCCAGCCAATAATGTTTAAATTAGCATTTTATTAACAAGTTATAATGACTGCTACTTGTGTTTACCTGTATGGGAGTGAGTCCTGCTATCTCCGGTGTTCCTGTTCCGGGAGCAAAACCTGGATCAAGAGCGTCAATATCAAAACTGAGGTAGACCGGCCCAACGCCCATCTGAGCCCTCACCTCAGACATTAGAGGCGAGAGAGACTTGAACCAACACTCTTCCACCTGGACCACACGAAAACCCTGCAGATCAGAAAAAAATGGGAAGATGAAGGATTATTTTCATTGCTTTGTGAGTTAAATGTGATGAAGGATAGGATTGTTACAACTTGTGTAAAGGAATGCAGACATTTTAGGTGAGGAAGAAATAAGGAAGTGGTGAAGGAAATCAAGACTAGAAGAAAGGAGAGAAGGAAGCAGAGAAGATAAAGAATAAAGGAAGGAGTTGAGGAAGGATATAAAGACTAAAAGAAGGAGGGAATTGTAGAGGGCATAAGAAAGAAAGAACACAAAGGAAGCACAGAAGGTTAGAAAGAAAGAAGGGAGTTAGAAGATGAGGAATTGACGGAGGGATAGAAGGAAAGAAAGAACCAATCAAGAGTAAATGGATGGGAGGAATGCGAAAAACATGTTCAAAAGAAGGAAAAAGGAATGATAAAAAAAAGAAAAAAGGAAGACAAAAAACTGAAATAATGGAAGGATAAGAAAGAGGGAAGAAAGGATGAAAAGACAGGAAAGAACCAAATAACACTGTTTAATAAATAGAAGGATGTAAAGGAAAGAAAATAAAATAGAAAGAAAGTACACAAGAAATTATTTAAAATTTCTTAAAAGGAAGAAAGTAAGAAACAACAATAAAAGAAAGGAAGAAATGACAGAAGAAAAGAAAAGATTTTCAGCTCCAAACACTTTTCACCACAGTGCAGCCCTGAACAGGTTCCAAACCATTAACAATGCAGTGTGACATTTCTAACACTGTTACTGGGTATGGTGTGAAACCTTCATGAGGGATCCATGTAACAGAAACCCAGACTGTACCTGAGCCCGACTCCACTCGTACGAGTCCGCTGAGTACCCGCTCCCTCGCAGGCCGATCTGAACCACCCGCCGGCAGTCCAGGAGCCCCTCCTCCACACAGCGTCTGAACGGGGTCCCGTGGCTGATCCTCTCCCCCAGAACCACGTCACTGGTGTCCGCATGAGCGTCCACATGGACTAAACCCACAGGGCCATACCTGACAAGTTATTACACAGACAACTAAATGTGGAGCATCCAATAGATATATTTTACAGTTATTAATGTTTTAGGTGCCAAACAGTGTCGCATGATTCAATATGTGGTTCTGGAAATTATTTTAATGCAAGAAAATTATTATATCTTGTAGTAGGCAGAAAGCAGCTTCTACAACTTTTATGCAGATTCCACAACAGTACATATTTTCTTATGCAAAAACATGATCATACACACCAGAAATCAAAACAGATCTAAAAACAACATCTCTATGTATAGCAAACCTCATTCTACACTCCCACTCTCCTCCTATGCATTCTTCTTTTGTTTGCAAACATTTAATGCTTTTATTTATTTTAAGATCTATAAATAGAAATACAATCGTGGTTTTTAAAAATAAAAACATTTTTTATTGTCAGCATTTATCAAAAAATTATAAATGGTCTTTTTTCAAAAGGTCTTGTAACATTTGCAGCTCTAAAGTTTTAATCGGCTGAACTGGCGGCAGAAATGCAGGTTGTAGATCTCTGCTCTAGAACTTTCTGGGACCGGAATGAGAATCATAGCTTTACGTTTTCAGATTTCCTTTCTGCAGAACTACTAGTAGGACAGTTTTGCCTCAAAAACAAACATACCTGCTTAAAATAAACCTCTTTCATTAGCTTTTTAATTAAAAACAGACTGGTTCAGGAGAACTTTGGAAATTTTATTATTATTATTTTTATTTTTTTATTTCCTTTATTTAAGCACCGTTGAGATCTGGATCTCATTTTCAAGAGGGACCTGGGCAGAAGTCTGCAACACACAGCAACCTGGTTACAAAAGGAAAACAATTAATATCACAGTTTGTTGTGCAGCTGCTATGCCAGGAAAAAGCTACATATCAGTAAGGAATTTAAATGCATGTTTGGAGGTGGAAAAACTAACCTGAATCTGCACTGATTAATCTAAAAGCTGAAATTCATTTCTCTATGCCAACAAGACGGAATCCACTTAGCTAAAGAGAAAAGAAGACATTCAGCGACTTTTATGGTGTGGATGAAGTGCCAAGACACATATTTGCGAAGACACCAATAGTAATTTTGATTCAAGGTTTTGGAACAATATATGCTGCCAGGTCCTTTCTAAGGAATGCCTGGAGTGAAATATCTACCTAACAGAAAACAGACCATAAAATATTATGTTTAGTGAAATTATAGCCAACGAGAACCACAACTCACTGGGCTGCTTCTGTTCTGTAGCAAACCCGAATGGAAAAATCATTTTTCTTGTATTAAGTGCCTAAAATGGGATGGTGAAATTGGGTAAATAATCGCAAGCTCAATTAGGGTTTAAATCCTCAATTTTTGTTTAAAAACTATATGTACACTTTGGTTGAACAATCTTGAATTTTGATAATCTCAAAATTCAAAATACCTCTTTCTAATGATGGATACTTACTTCTCTGCTACAGCTTGCAGTATTGGGTACGCAATAGTGTGATCGCCACCTGCAGATACCAACATTTGCTTAACATCTGAGCTATGAAAGAGCATACTAGATAATTAATTATTGCGCACAGGGGTTAGACTTTGTATCCAGATGCTCAATCATTTGCTGAGCTATTGTTTTCTGAAAACCTGAGCAAACAGTTGATGTCTATGATCTCAGCTGCTCTCACCCATAGTCAGAGGGATACAACCAGTGGCCAGGATTTTTCTGTAGGCCTCCGTGATGCGCTTGCAGGTGTCTTTCAAATCGTACATGTTAACGTTTACGTCCCCGATGTCAGCAACCATCACTGATTCGAAAGGCGCTGCCCTGGTGCCACTGTTGTAAGCCCTTAGCAAGGCAGACTCTGCTCTGATCTGACGTGGACCAAACCTGTAGAGTGTGTAAAAAGAGTAGATATTAATACATGCAGTTAAATTTGTTGTCCTGCAAACCCTGTGCACATTTTTTTTGTTTTTCTTTGCACTTAATTGTTTCAAATCATCAAGCAAACTTTAATATCAGACAGAAATAGCCTGAGTAAGCACAAAAATATTAGGGGACAAAAGTTTTCTAATTCAACTTGGTCATTTGTGAAAACTGAATCTGAAGCACACCGAGTGGCCTAGTCAATGTCTGGACTTCCAATTAGGATTCTTTGGGATGACTTTATACAGGCTGTCCATTGCTTAAAATCCTCCACAGTAGCTGACTTACAGCAATTCTGCAAATAGAAGTGAGTAAAAATCCCTGCCAGTTCTCAGAAACTTATGATGGATTTTACTGCTGCCTAGAGTGTTACGAGCTGTTATTAGGACCTGGCTGGTTTTGGAAATTATTATTTGAAAACTGCACTCAGGTTAGTTTGATTATCAGTAAAATTAACAAGAAATTTCTAAGTGGGCAAATACTTCTCACAGTCTTGCACACTTTCATGTATAAAGGTGGATAATCTTGGAACTCCTCCATTCCCTCATGGATTCAAAGCAATTAGATGACAAATGAATGTAATACATTCATTTATTTGATGCTACAGTTAGTTATGTTTATATATTCGTTCAGTAACACCCTGACGGATTCAACTTTATCGTTATTTTTTTCTTTTTTAGATATTTAAATATTCTTTAAAGCTGCAGTACGTAAAGAAAAACTTAACACTGACGTCTTAAGCAATAGCAGTCAGCTGCATGGAAGGAAATGCCTTTTAACTACAGTAAACCACCAATGACACTCTTTCTAAGTTGGACCACTTAGAGGAGGAAAAACGTCACCTTGCTCCTGGCCGGTTCGAAGTCCCAGTATCAATCGGAACACCAACGAACGCCGCGTCCAGCCCGTCGGCCGTCTCCCGATAAGGCAACTTGGCCATGGTGGAGATTCCAGACACCCGTGCAACAAACTCGGCGCTCGGTGGAACATTATATCGGGTCCCGGAGTTCTCTCGGGTCGGAATTAAGCACCCTCCGGTTCGGCTGCTGGGGTGACCCAAAGCTTGTCGGGGCGGTAAGGAGAAGAAAGTCGCTGCTGCTCGAGTTAAACTTAAGTTTCTCCAAAACATGTCTGATGTTTAGGCCAAATATGACAAAAATGTGCGAAAGGACAACCTACTCTGCTACGTTTATAAGCTCGTTAATCATTTATCCGTCAAACCGCATGACAAGAATCTATATAGTATGCAGTTATATTTAACTGACCGTGTACATGTTAGGTATTGAAATATTCGTCCAAATAAAGAAACACAATGTATGTCACAGCAGCTGGCAGATAGAATGTTTTGTCATTAATCCTGTGCTTGTGAGCATTAGAAATACAACGCGCTTTGAAACTTGAATGCAGCAAAAGTTAATATTTCTCAGAAGGGAGGCGCGTTGTGGGAGGAGTCGATCAGAGTTCATCTCTGATCGACTCCTCCCACAGTATGTGACTTTAGGATGGTGTTAATTAAAAAAACATCCTACATGTACAGCGTGCCATACTCCATAAATAGCTACTGCATCCTGCTATAAAATATACTATAAAAATGGGGTGTGGCCGGAAATCATTTTATTACTAAATCTAAGCAGCAAGAGAATCATGTTTTTTGTTTGTTTGTTTTTTTAATGTTTTTGGTAGGCCTCGTTAAACTGAAATCCAAGTAAATGATTACTTGGAGGCATGAAGAGCCCTAAACAGGCTGTTCGTGCTTAACAGCCTTCCAATTTGGCTGAAACTATTCTGCAAAAAAGCGTGGGAGAAAAGAAATATCCAAATGCTGGAAGGGCGGCACAAGCAGTTTCCTAAAAGGGCTCAGTCATTTGGGACTGACGTTAAAAAAATAATAAAACAGTATAAACAATCTGATACAGGGATACATATCTGGACATATAACCTGGATGTGGACAATGTGTTGAAAGAATCCATACCCTGGATGTCCCCTAATTTCCCAATAAAATGGCGCATCTCCTCATCTTTAGCCCGTCCACCATTTTCTGATTTATTTGCTTATTTATTTTCGTGCCACATTTTTCTGTACCAGATACGCCCTTCTGGATCAGCTGCATCTCTTTGTCTGCGCATCCATACAGGTTGATGTCAGGTTTGTGTGGGTGTCGGTGGATGGTGCGCGCGCCTCTGTATCCTCCCTGAGGACGCGTGCGGTGCGTCACAAAGAAGCTTTCATCCACAGAGCAGCACGGACGCACATTCTCCTCCGAACCGGTGTCAATACATTGCATAACATCGACAAGAGAACATGGTAAGCATGCATTACATTTTCTTTGCAAACGTTTTATTTGCAAAGCTGCTATTTTTAAGGTCTAATCTAAGGAAAGTAGGTCATTTCTGTATTGCGTTTTGTCTTGATACATTTTTTCGACCTGCTGACGATCTAAATAGGTAAAATCCTTATAATAAATGTATTATATGTATTTCAGTTTTGTCTGAAATATTTCACTTACATAAGGGTTGTTTTAAATCAGTGTCCATGCCTTCACGCCTTTCTTTAACCACCATGTCTTCATTAACTAGTTAGCAGGTTATCAGGTTGGTTGTCTGTGCCTGTAAGGCGTTCTTATGTAAATGTACACTAAATAAATCCAACACTTAGCAAAATGCAATCCATTCAAATTAAAAAGCAGTTTTACCAAACTGAGTGAAATATTTATATATTCTTCACCAGAAATAAAATCTATTTCAGCAGGAATCCAATGGCAAACAGGCTGAACAGAGCAGAGCTTCCCAGGCAGCACACTGCAACATGTCTGACCTAGATAATCCCCTCTCTCTACAGTAATCCTCTGAGCAACTGGCAGTTTGGTGTCACAGCACAAAACGCACTGCTTTATTTAAAGCAAAGGACAAAGACTCGCAATTTTTTAACAAATTGCTGTCTTTGTAAAAAAATTTAAATACATTGAAGTAAGCAGAGAAAAATACGTACATGGCCTTACAAAGAAGAGTTTACCATTCTTGTCCTTGACCTGATCTTCTCTGAAAAATGGTTTCCTTTGGTGAAAATGAAAATTTTTTGTTTTGCCTTTGCAGCGTGAGTGTATCTCCATCCACGTTGGTCAGGCTGGTGTCCAGATTGGCAATGCCTGCTGGGAGCTGTACTGCCTGGAACATGGGATCCAGCCTGATGGACAGATGCCCAGCGATAAAGCCATTGGCGGTGGAGATGACTCTTTCAACACCTTCTTTAGTGAGACTGGAGCTGGAAAACATGTCCCAAGAGCTGTCTTTGTGGACCTGGAACCCACCGTCATTGGTAAATTCCACAAATTTTAGTATTCATTTCTCATTATTTACTGATTAAACTGAAGAATTTATCTTATTGCATTTATCTCCTTAGACGAAGTCCGCACTGGAACATACCGCCAGCTGTTCCATCCTGAGCAGCTGATAACTGGGAAGGAAGATGCTGCCAACAACTACGCCCGCGGACACTACACCATCGGAAAAGAGATCATCGATCTGGTTCTGGACAGGATCCGCAAACTGGTGGGTCAATTTTACAAAACAGGCTCTTGACCAAGTAATCCTTGAATTTCCCTAATTTAATGAAGCATTTTGTTTGAATTTGATGTAGCACCTAAGTGCGAAGTAGACGGGAAATAATTTATTGTTTTCAAAACATTTTTAGCAAATAAAAATTTGAAAAGTATGGCATGCATTTGTGTTCAGACCCTTTTAGTTTGATTCACCAAAAATGAACCCAGTGCAAAACTGATAGATCTCACAAGGAGAGCATTAATCAGAGAAGCAACCACCTAAGCTGCAGAGATTCCACAGCTTAGGTGGGAAAATCCTTTGGTCAGAGAAACCAAAGCTGAACATTTGGTCAAAATCCTCATAAATGACTTAGTTAGTGGCAGCCCCATTCTATATAGAATGGGCTTAATGCTGCACAATATATCACAAATGTATTGCAATTGCAGTGTGTGCAATATTCACATTGTAAAGACTGTTTGGAGCCCAATCATCTTTGGCTAATATCTTCCAAATACCATCAACCTGTATTTTCAAACTAATGTCACATTCAGCCAGTCTGACAGCACCAGATGTTCACACTGGGCACTAAACATATATCGCAGGGTTGAAAAAAAATAATAATAATCACAATGTCAGTTTTGTGCACCTCTATATTGGCTATATCAAACTCCATTCATGGAGTTCCAAAAAATTCTTGTTTGGAGACCAAAATCCAAACAAGAATTTGTGACAAGATTGGAAAATTGATGTTCTCCATCCAGTCTGGCTGACCTCTAGGTATTTTGCTAAGATGAAGACTTTGAAGCTTAGAGACATACCCTAAACAACTTGGAACTGGAACTCAAGGGGTCTGAACACAAACCAAAGAGTATGACTACAGTTACAATATATTAATACTTTATACAGCAGGCTCACATTATGTGTCTGTTACTCCAGGCTGACCAGTGCACAGGCCTGCAGGGCTTCCTGGTTTTCCACAGCTTCGGGGGTGGAACAGGTTCTGGTTTCACCTCCCTGCTTATGGAGCGTCTCTCTGTGGATTACGGCAAGAAGTCCAAACTGGAGTTCTCCATCTACCCGGCTCCTCAGGTGTCCACCGCGGTGGTGGAGCCCTACAACTCCATCCTGACCACCCACACCACCCTGGAGCACTCCGACTGCGCCTTCATGGTGGACAATGAGGCCATCTATGATATCTGCCGCAGAAACCTCGATATCGAGCGCCCCACCTACACCAACCTGAACAGGCTGATCAGCCAGATCGTGTCCTCCATTACCGCCTCCTTGCGTTTCGATGGCGCCCTGAACGTTGATCTGACGGAGTTTCAGACCAACTTGGTGCCGTACCCTCGTATCCACTTCCCTCTCGCCACCTATGCCCCTGTGATCTCAGCCGAGAAGGCTTACCACGAGCAGCTCTCCGTGTCTGAGATCACCAACGCCTGCTTTGAGCCAGCCAATCAGATGGTGAAGTGCGACCCTCGTCATGGCAAGTACATGGCCTGCTGTCTTCTGTACCGTGGCGATGTTGTTCCCAAAGACGTCAACGCTGCCATCGCCACCATTAAAACCAAGCGCTCTATTCAGTTCGTGGACTGGTGTCCCACTGGTTTCAAGGTTGGCATCAACTACCAACCGCCCACTGTGGTTCCTGGTGGTGACCTCGCCAAGGTCCAGAGGGCGGTGTGCATGCTGAGCAACACCACAGCCATTGCAGAGGCCTGGGCAAGGCTTGACCACAAGTTTGACCTGATGTACGCCAAGAGGGCCTTCGTCCACTGGTATGTGGGTGAAGGAATGGAGGAAGGCGAGTTCTCTGAAGCCAGGGAGGATATGGCGGCTCTGGAAAAGGATTATGAAGAGGTGGGAGTCGACTCAATTGAGGGTGAGGGAGAGGAAGAAGGAGAGGAGTATTAAATGTAGAGCGAGGATGAATTAAGATGAGCACATTTTCTCAATTCTGAAGTTAAATATTAGGTTACCACAAGAGTCTTTCCTGTCAGATTGGATCTCTAATAAAGTTTCCTAAACTGAAGTCTTATTGTTTTTATTTGGTTCTGTGAATCCAACATACAGTTATTCATTGCTTTATGCTTGAACAAATGCAAAAGAAAATTTCATAGGAAATCTGCAAAGGAATTCAAGCATCAACTCAGCTTCCCTCACTGAACAAAACAAAATTTTTCAGCACAAAAAAAAATAAAAAATTAGACTTGCAGACTTTCAGATTCTTTTATTTTCAAACATTTTCTTAACACTAACAAATTTAAGTATTTTCATTTAGTTTCCCTGCACCCCCATCTGTAATATTTGGGTAGAGGTCAGCAAATGTGCAAACTTGGACATAAAGTGCAAACAGCAAAACAAATCTTTTTTTAGATTTTCACATGTATTGTGTTCAGAAACATGCAGAAAAATGTAGAAGTATCTGCAACCTTATAGATACATTTAATGGGAATAGCAACTATGTTACCCTACACAGTAGAGCCTAACAAGTGCAATGCATTGTTTTAATTAAAAAAATGCATTGGCCTCAACTTTATGCAGTAGGCTTAAAAATTACTGTATGTGTAATGGTTCTCTCTTGTAAATATTTAAAAAAATAAAAGATCTTGCATCTTTAACAACCCCGCTACAAGTAGCCATCAGTATTCTGTATCATCGACAATTCATTTTGGGGGAATTACATTGAGAAAAACAGACGCAGAGACACAAATGTCTTTTACCCTGAGATTTAAATGCAGAGCACTAGTTAGAAATGGGTATATGCTAAGTGAAACACAACGGAAGACTTGTGTGGGATACTGTGTACAAAGCATAGAAGAAGGATAATACAATCCACAATAAGTGCTCCAACTGCATCGTTGTTGGATGCATAACACTAAGTATTACACTTATACTAGCTTATTAACTAAACACAAGAGTTTTCTGAGTTTTGAGTGAATTTATGGAAACATGATGCAGGCCCTGCTCTGATCTTGCCCATAAAGGAGGAAGCCTACAGCGGCACGCAGCTCTTCTAGATCTAGGTTAGACAGGAAGCTCCTCTGAAGTTCCGCCTCCACTCTGTTTCCACTGGGGCCACTGCAGCCCTGCAGGAGAACCACAGCCGACTGGCACAGCAGCCAATCAGCCAGCTTTCTCATGCCAGCGCTGTCCTGATTGGTTAGGGCTTTGCGACCCCAGAGGGTGAGATGCAGCATGTTAGCTGCAACACGAGCACTGGGGCGCTGCAGAGGAAGAATAATGCATTCAGTGCAGATTCCAGTTATTTATACTTTTTTTTTGTCCTAACTTGTCCTTCAGTTAGGAGCCTGCTTTTACCTTGTTTGGGTTCCTCCTGAGTAGCAGTTTAGTGACTAACTGAACATCAGCTGGAACACAGGCAGGAAGAGGAGGTAGCTGCTTCTCCTGGTAGTTTGTGCTGTGCAATCCTGTAGGTCTATAGAAAGGATTCTGCTGTCCGAATATCTCATAGGAGATTGCCCCCACAGCCCAGGCATCCGTCTTGGTGTAGTCGATCACCACATCAGGACCTGGAGCTGCAGTCGCCACCTGGAGACAAGAATAAAAGATTTTAATGAGTTTTAACACATTATTTTATTGTCACATAAATAAATTATGGTAAAGTGTGTTCATAAATGTCTATGTCAATTCAGCTTTTTCACATTTTTTTTTTTTTACATAATAGCAACAAACTTCAGTGCGTTTATTTGGTTTTTATGCAATAATCCAACACAAAGTCAAGCAAAAGGAAAATTAAGTTTTACGAGGTATGTCTTGATTAATTTTACACATGGGAAATACAGACTTAGGGTTTTATCACAATATTTTGTGGTATTACTGTGATGACAAGTTTGCCACACACAGGTTTGCTAAGCTGTTTAGATTACACATAGATGGATTCAGTTTGCCAATAAAATGAATTCTAATTTTATCTAGGGGTTAAAAAGTCAAAATATCCCAACAAAACACATTGAGGTTTGCAGTTTTAGCATTACAAAATGTGATGAAGTGACACTTTAAGAGGTAATATAAATCATAGCCATTTTAGTCACCTTCCTGAAGTCTCATATTGAAATATTTAACTTGTGTCAGAGAATATTTACTGTGATTGAAGTATTTAGACTCACCTCAGGAGCCATGAGAGAAGCGTTTCCTCCTCTGCTGACCCACATGCTGTTAAATGGAAGCTGTAAGCTGGAGTCATTCTGGGTCAGGCAGCAGCCGAAGTCAGTAATTACTAAACGGGGGCAGCCACCTACAAAACAAATAAAGGAAAGAGGGCCAAAATATTACAGAAAATCTGATAGAAACATGATTAACATGGGGTTTATTGTGTGTGTGTTTTTACATCTGACCTGAGTCAAACTCAAGCAGTATGTTGTCTGACTTCAGATCCCTGTGAGCAACACCCTGCCTGCACAGATGGTCCACCCCCTCCAGAAGCTGCAGCAGCATCAGAGAGCCCTGCCTGCGTTTGGGTGTGGAAACCTGCAGGTACTGCCGCAGTGTGCAGGGATAGCTATTAAGCAAAAACAACAGGAGCTCAATGAAGGACTGCATGTGTTAAACCTGATAATATAAACCAGTGGGAAATTTTTGACTAAATATGGCAAGCCATATTTAACTTTTTCAAGCCATACTTTTTCATGACTAGGAAAAGAGTGCGATTGTTTCCGATGCCCGCGGGGTTGAGCCTAGCTGGCAGCACATCTGGATACTCCTCCTGCGCACCTGGTAGCAGCGGCACGTCTGCGGTGAAAGCCCGATACACTCTGATCACGTTTGGGTGAGCTGAAACTCTTCTGGGAAGCACTCCGAAATGTCTGCATTACAGAGAGACCAGAAGGATTCATCATCATGTTTGTAGCCGTTTGATCTGTACAGCAGGACAGGATTCCAAGAATACGAACACGTAATATTTACCCATCCAGGGTAATCTGCTCTTTTTCCTGTTTTAAGGCCAGAGGACCAGAAGGGACAAGTTCTTGTGACATAGATTTTAATATCGCCTCACTTGAAGATCCAGTCTGTGTACAAAAAACACCAAAAATTAGAATGTTCCATCAGTTTACATTTAAACAAAAATAGGTTTGTGCATAAAATTCTGTAACCGAAATTACCTGTATTAGGCTAGCATGGCTTCCTAGTTTTTTCGTAAATAATAATATAAAAAAAATAATAAGAAAAAATATAATTTTGCTAAGACATTAAACCGAGTAAAATTTTGAGCATTTTTAATTGATTCAGAGACAGCACCTCTAATAATTTGAGCTATTTTTTTTTAAAGCTTTTATTCATCACTATATAACAACATTTGCTGCAGATTACTCACTCACCCCAAAGTTCCACAACATTTTGATAGCCAAAGGGAAGCTTCTTAAGGAGCAGCATGCTGGAGATCGTACTGTCTGGACTTCCTCTTCATTGTCCCGTAGTTCCACTAGCGTTGAGTCTCTCTCCGTCTCCTTAGGGTGAGCAAACTGAGCTGCAGCCTCGTACACGGCCGCGTTGGAGCCTTTGCCGATCTGGTTCCCTATAACGTAGTCCTCTAGTTTGAATCCAGAGGCAAAAGGTCTCAGTGTGCTCTGGATTTTTTTCTTCTTAAACACAGCCTGCACATTGGGAGGAAAAACAGATTACAAGACATTTCTAACTAACTTGGAACGTTTTCACTTTATATTGGGCAAACCATCTCTAAACCAAACATGAACCACCGCTGCAGTAAACATGTTCTTCTGAAGATTGGGTTTTGCAGCAAAAGGAATGCTACAGCTGATTTTTTACATCCTCATAACATCCCAGAGGACAGAGTAAGGACTCCCGGTGTTATGCCTGCTGAGGATTTTATTATTTTATTTCTGAGCCTGCCGATATTTGCATGCTGTGTCTATTGTCCTGGTGATATGAAACTTATAGTAGTAGCTCAGAGAACAAGTGTGATTATGTAGAAAAGGTGGCATCCCTCTTAACTCTTCATTTCTCCAAGTTAGCAGGGGGATGCATTTTTTGGCAAAGCAAATTATTAACTTGCCAATATGGGCATGCCCTATCTGTTTTCCCCAAATATTGTCCTACTGATATAAATCTTATACCAGCAGTTCACAGAACAACTGTGGTTATGTACAAACGTTATTTCACGCTTAACTTTATTTCTCCAAGTTAGCAGGGAGATGCATTTTTTTTGCAATATAAATTATTAGACTGCCAATATCTGCATCCCCTGTCTATTGTCCTACTGATATGAAACCTGTACCAGTAGAAACTCATCCCAGCAGTTCATAGAACAAGTGTGATTATGTAGAAAAAGTTATTTAATTCTTAGCTTTTTATTTCTTCAAGTTTGAAGTGGGATGCATTTTTTGGCAAAGCAAATTATTAGCTTGCCAATATGCATGCCCTATCTATTTTACCCAAATATTGTCCTAGTGGTGTGAAACTCATACCCTTCTCACAGCAACAGTCTTCAGTCAGAGGCCCCTTCAGATTTGTTGCTAGGCTGACTGCTATAGATTATTCCTGGCCACAACATTTATTTGTCCTTTGGGTTAAAAATAAAATATGCTGAATGTGGGAAATGCATAATAATTCTATTGAGGTCTGACCAAACCAAGTATGAATTTTCAAAAGCAGTCAAGATTGCTTGAAGACTTTGAAATAGAAGTACTGAATCAGAGTCTAACTTTAGGTCACCATACCTGTATTTCTTGACATGTTGCGGCGCTCTGTCTGTCCTCCTCCAGCTGCTGCTCGATAAGCCCCACACCGAGGCCAAAAGCCAGAAACACGGCCCTGTTCCGAGGCGACGCGCCGGTAAACCTCCTTCTAAAGCCGGCGGACTGAAGCTGAGCCGCCAGACCCCTCAGAGAGGTGCGGTAATAGCGGTACCGGGCCGGCAGGAAAGCCTGAGGCTGAACGGTGCGGACCGAAGGGCCTACACGGAAACGGTCAGCTCGGAGCTTTGCTGCGACTCGGCCGCCTGATTTAAGGAGACCAATCTGAAGAAAAGACCGGCCGAGCTCAAGCCCTCGGCTAATGGCGTGTTTCACAGACATGATGAACCCAGAAAAGGAATCTCAAATAGGCCTTTTTCTGTGAACTTCAGTCCCGGGTTTACTTTTCTAACGTAGCGGACTGTTAGCTCAACAAAAAACAACACCATTCACGCATGCGCCACAGAAGTTAATATTTTAAGCATTATTTTTAGTGACATCTGGCGTTGAAAAAGTGCAACAGCAGGAATTCTTTATTTTGAAAAACAGTTAACTGGTGGAAAAAACAAACTGCAGGAGTGTGTCTACCTTAACTAGAGAGACCAATAAATTCAGTATAATACAGAAAACCCAATTATTACATTTATTTTATAAGTTTTGACAATTTAATCATAATCATACTTAGACAAGACAGCTACTCAAAAAACTGTGTTGACGATCTGCTTTTATATGCATTTACTGGTTACTTTATTACGTACACATTCTTTTTAGGTTCAACAAGTGTCTGAATTATATCACAGAGATTTTAGTTCATAGGGATATAAACATCACACATTATTTCAGATTTGTTGGCTACAAAAATATTACGCGGAAATTTTTTCCCCTCCACATTCTGCAGGTGTCTGTTGTTTTGTAGTGGCCATTGGAGTACAGTAAACTCATTCTCACGTAAAAGAAACCTGTTTGAGATTATTTGAGCTATGTCATACGGAGCACTACAGTGTTGCAAATATACATTCAAAAATTGTTACACTGTGATTTATACATTTAACCCACAACCAGATGGACATACATGCTTTTATGTTGAATTTTGCAACTGAAATTGATTGTCTCACTTTGATTAATATGTATGAGTTATAGCCTTACTTTCTTGTCAAAAATCTTTGAAATATACATTTTCAAGACAAGAATGTGCAAATTTTTCATCCCCAAAGATAATTTAGGGCTAACTGAGACATAATGATTCATACATGAAATAACTTCTGGGGAAAAAATTGAGTGAGTTCATTTAGACCATTATCTAACTACGCAGTTTATCTTGATCTAATAACTATTAAAATAAAAATGCTGTTCTTTATTAAGTAAAATAGGATCCAATAAAAATGCATTTATTTAGGAATATGTTAGAAATCTCTTAACAAATAAATTACTACTTAATTGTGACCACCTAGATAATTCAGCTGTATTTATTTGACATTCAGAAAAGTAGTTCTACAGTTTATTCTAAGACAATAATATTTCATAAAAACAATCACAAAAGCAAGAAAGACTTTTATATGAAGCAAGGGAGAAATGAATACATGAAAATCACACAATGATTTACTATTATGCTATACTAAAAGTTATTTATAGTACGATGCAGATATGAAGGCAAAATTATGCGTTAGAAGTTTTGATGTTTAATCAGAATTGATGATATAGTTGATCCATGGCACATAGTTCCTCACTTTGGTGTAGACGCCGGGGTAATACGGATTTGCACAACTGATGCCCCAGGAGACAATCCCCTCAAAGTTGCCATTGCAGACAAGTGGACCGCCAGAGTCTCCCTGTGGATAACCAAGCACAGGATGATTAGCTTATCTTACTTAGTCAGACCTGAAATAAAAGTGTTGTGTCAGAAACTGCATTTTTTTGTCTTGTTCAGATGCTTTTCATGCTGTAGTGATGGATCCTAGTTCTGTTCAGGACTTTGTTTGTTTTCTTTTTCGGCAATAAAATGTTAACACCTGCTACAAACAGCTCAGAAATATCCTTCTCTGAAAAACAAAACAAACTGACACTTTTTAGAAATAGCAAGAAAAAATATAAAAAATGTTTCATATGTACAGCCATTGTTGAACAGAGAAGCCTTAGCATTTGCGCCAGTGGTGAACCAGCTGTAGCGTTGCACAGAGCAAGGGGAGGAGATGAGCATGAGAGTGATTGATAGCGCTAAGACCCTCCTCCTGGCTCTGATTGGTTATTTCTGACTGAGTGATGTATTTCTGCAATTAGTGCTGGGAGAAGGCAGAGATACTTTTTTTTTTTTCAAAGATTATCTGTCTTAAAATTTACTTTAAAGTGAACTGACATGTGAAACCGTAGTATACAAAGAGGGTGTACTTTCTTCTATGCAGTAGGAAAAGTTGATCATAATGACATGTACTCTTGAAGAATAACTTTTTTGTACCTGGCAGGAATCTTTTCCACCGTATGGAGATCCAGCACATATCATGTTCTCGGTGATCCTGCCCCAGTAGTACCAGTTGCAGTTTGATATTTCTTTCACGTCCACAGCTCGGAGCACCGGAGACAGCACGTAACTATAAACCTGTGTCACACCCCACCCACTCACAGTGCAAACATCCCCTCTTAATTGGGGGGTGCTTTCAGTAGGCAGCTTCACTGGCTGGACGTAGGCGTTCAGCACTGCTGGCCTATCTAGCTGTAACACAAACCAGTGAAATGATGAGCAACTAGTCCTTGTCAATTTGTTACATGGTATTTATGATTTCAAACTGCAAACCTTAATAAGCATGATGTCATTGTTGAATGTCTTGTAGTTGTAGCTGTGCACATATATTTTTGAGACACCGAAGACCTGTTCATATCCCTCCGTTTCACGCAGGTTGTGTTCACTCAACACCACAATCATGTACTGGCTCCTAGGAGTCAAAAACAAACAGTCCCATTCAAACCCCCAAATCTATGGAAGAAGCAACAATTATCCAATTATCAGAATATCCAAATCTATTTCTGTTTTAAATAAGATAAAGAAATTACTAAACAGAAAGGCCTTGTATTTTTGTCAGACATGATTGTTCCATAGCTGACATATTGTGTGGAAGTCTGGGGTAGTAATTGTAAAACATTTATAGATCAGATTTTTCTTTTACAGGAGAGAGCTGTTAGAGTCAAAAGTGGAACCCAATATTTATACAGTTAAAACATAATGAATTAAGTAGAATATCTTAAAATGTATGTACAAATCACATGTGAAAAATTTACCAAGCAATAATCTGAACAGATTTACAAAAAAAAATTGTAAAATCTGTTTTGAATATTTAAAAGGTATTAAAAAAAAGTGTTAGTTTGTCAAACAATATTGACAGTGAGATAAAAAGAACTAAATTGAAATTTGAAAATCATTATGATAAAGCAATGTGGCATTAAATAAGCTAATATTTTGTTTTGTATTAGTCTTATTGTGTAATAGTCTTACGAGTCAAGAAGCTATTCTAGGTATTTTCTCTATGTATGTGAATGGGGACAAGTATAAACTTTTTTAAAATCCTTTTCATTCATGATCTCTTTAATGAACTATTTATTGAGTAAATGAAATAAAAAATAAAATGAAAATATAACTGAGATTAAATGCAATTTAAATCAAACATCTCTTTGATTTCAGTTCTTACGGTCTCCAGCAGTGGGCAGCAGACACCACCCACTCTTTGTCCACCAGTGTTCCTCCACAATAGTGCTCCCCTTTCTCATTCTGCAGGGAGACCTGGTATTTGATCGAGTACGGTTGGACCTCCTGACCCCCGATGATCCTTGAATCAAGGATTTCTGTTCACAGCAGTGAGCAGGAGAGTATTTAGGTTCTGGCACTTGTAACATTTAATAGAAAGAAAAGAAAAAGTTTGGTACGTGTGCGTAAATTTAATTCAATACCTAAACCAAATCTCTACCCATAACCTTAAAAAATGATGCTCTATCATAGGAGATGCATAGGAGCAGGGTTGGGTTCCTATTCAGCCTATCAGATGGTTGTTCACATATAGGCTTACTGACGCAGGAGACAGAGGCACAGTCATCATAATCATATTTTGAACTGTGGAGAAAACCCTGGGAGATACTTTAAAAAAACAGCCTCACCTCCAACCTGACTTTCAACTCTAATGACACCAGATGGAAGAACAATGGACTTTTTAAAAAAGCTCCACATCTTCTTTTGCATATTTCAGTGATTTGTTTCATGTATACAGATCTGTATGCATGAAGATATTTCTAGAAATTCTGCCATATTTATTTGCAACTTTTAATAAAGTCTGACTGCAAAGATAAATTTCATATATGGAAATATATTTCATGTAGATGAGGCCTAATACCCCTGAAGTTGGTGTTCAGCTATATATATTAGCGCATGTAACAGAATCTTGTGCTGGTGGGGCACCAAAACCCAGACCCAGGGGCCACATCCTTCTGAATGTGGCCCTTACTATTGGTCTTTACAGGGAAAGTTATTAGACCAGAACAGGTTTAAACGCACCATATGTGTGTGCGAATATGGTGCACACACATATGCGCATAATTTAGTTGAGCCCTGAATTACCTATACCCTGGTTTGTGAATTTTTTTTCTTTCAGTTTTGGAACATGAGAGGGACATCTTTTAAAAAGCTAGTAAAACAATTTAAAGTTGGTCAGTTCTAAAAAAAAATGTAAAATTTTTCTCAAATTTAGTTAACTTTTTTAAATATGCATTTCGACACTTAATTAGAACCTTCTCAATAATCCATTACAATAATTAAACTCTTCTTTTGCAAGTTTCCACTCGTATTTTCATATTAGCTTTGGTAATGTCCAAGTCTTTAAAATGGGAAATCCTTCTTGACATCACCCTAATCTTTAGCATTTTACAGTTAAAACTTTGTTCATTGCATATTAAGAAATAAGAAGAAATGTGTTGTTCAAATTAATAGATTACTTTGCACCTAAAAAGTAATCTTTTTAGGGCTTAACTGTAAACAAGATAACATGCAACACAATTAAGTTTACACACAGGAATGCGCTCACCAGCTTAGGTGACGTATTCGTTTAAAATGTTCAAAGATTTTAGTCGGGATTATATTTTTAAAATATAATAAAGAACTTACGTGAGCATACTTTTGAAGACAGAATAAACAGCACTGTTGCAATTTGTTGAGGAGACATCATTGACGTTAATCTGTAATAGAGACACATGTATTTTTGGAGCTTTATTACAGTACATATTGGAGCATCTATTCTCATTTCAACATGATTAAACAAACTTATAAAACAGCTTAACAGTTTGAATCTCATCTGACTCAAAATGACAGCTGCATTCTTTGCAAATTTACATAAATTAAATATGAATTGTAAATCAGTGTCAGATCAGTGATGATTAAGAGTTGAGTTTAATTGAATTATCTTCCGCTTACCGTAAGGTGAAAAGCTTGAACCCCTCTGTGCTTCTGGTGAGACCAGTGTTCTCCTCCTGGCTTTTTAAGTGTAACTGTATCTCTATACAAATCTTTGTTAAATTTATCTTTCCATCGTTCTGTCCTCTGACAATCTCACGCTCTGACCTACTACATGACAAAGATAAGGTGTTGTTCTGTTTTGTAGGCTCAAGTTTTTTAGTCCAGCAGTATTTAGGTTGGAAACGCCTCAATCTTCAGTGATCCTCACCAGTTTACAGGCAGGATAAAATATTAGACTCTTGTTTATTGGAAGTTTGTTTGGCAGTATGAAACAGCAGCTCATCACAATATGCCATTATTATTATCTACTGTTATATTTTATCTCCGGTTTTATAAATGTTATTGTATATCAGCATTTGAATTTACCAAAGTCAAAAAGACTGATCATTTATGCCAGTAGCACTTTTGTACCAATTGCAGCTTGTTGAAAAAATACCACAAACATTGTGAACATTGCCATGAAAAAAAATTACGTCTCACCGATAAAACTACAAGCCTTTAGTTGAGTCAATGCATTGTGTTACATTTATTATTTTATTCCAAAATGTTCATACTGTTCCACATTTTCTGACTTGGAAAAATAGTTACCATTTTCTTTGCGGTTAAGATGTTTTGTCATAAGAAAACTTTTATTTTCATGTTGATTTACTTTTTTTGCTTCAGTGAAACTGCTGTCACTTTTTTCATCCTCATGTTTATCTGGTCCTAAACATGAGGAAATAAAGATTGTGTAAATCATCATATTTTTGTTATGTGGAAAATATGTGATTGCTTATGATAAATTCCTTTTTTGAACTATACATAAAAATAATTTATAGCTTTACATTACCACTAGTTATATTACTTTTACCGTGACATCACTGTCTTGTTTTTTCTCTTTTTCAAACTTAATGAGCTCCTAAACATCTGCTGTGAAAAGTGTCTGGACAGCTTTACATTAAATGAAGTAACATTACTTTCAGGTCATTTCTGCAGTATTTTCAAAGAATTCCCATAAATATACTGGGTTTCCTTCAAAAAAGACATTTTGTCTCAAGGGACTTCCTGCTAAAAAAAAAAAAAGATTGGATAAAAATAGAGTGGTGCCAACATCTGGCGGTGTCTGGTTGTGTCTATAAGTTCTGACAATGATGCCACGTAATTTTCTGAAACTGCATGTGCTACAGTTTCATCAAAGAAAGGCAATGCTGGGAAATTGCTTACTGAAAGTCCTGTATCTTTGTATGCCATTAAATGGAAGGCAGATCCGCAGTAATGGAATACTGGTGTGAGAACAATTTTGTTTAAGAACCTGTGCTACAGATAACAGAAAGGACACCTGGTTACAAAGAATTCACCTTATTCTTCCTTTGAACTCTAAGCAATACACACAGGTGTTCTATATAAAATGCTTATGTTACTTCTGTAAAATGCACTGAGTGACCTCTTTTGGTTCTTGTATTAGGTAATGCTAAAATTACACATGTAAATAATCTATAAAACTTGTTTATTTTTTTTACAGATTAATAACAGTATCATACCATCTGCCAAGGCACTGTATAGAGATTAAATTGATTTTTCAGTGATTTCATCTTGACTATAGACTCCATTTTATTATGTTTATTTTTTGACATATTTTAGCTTTCGTCTGTACAAACAGGCATTTAGCTTCAGGAAGAGTTCATGACACCACAACAAGCAAGATAACTCAAAGAAACTAAAAACTAAATTTACCTAATTTAAAGAAGTAGGAATTAAATGGGAGAAAACTGGAATTAAACGAAAAGACAGCCTAACCAAAAAGTTCTATATAGGGTTAGAGGCACCCATGTAATACTACATGGTTATTAACAATGGACAAGTGTTTTATTGGCCTTCTTCCTAATTATTTATGTGCTGTCATTTGGAGAACAGACTGCAGTTATGCCTTATGTAAGGACAGTTTGTATCTCTATGTTCCTCGTGTGCAAACTGAAAAGAGAAAAAGAGCTTTTAGCTTTTGTACTCCATCTGTTTGGAACGCCTTGCGAGCTGAGTTAAAACTGTCAGAACTGATTTCACTGAACACTTCAAAAAATTAAAAAACAAAGAACAACAAATATCGTGTCTACAGTGCCCGTGTTTCACATCTTCAGTTGCCACCATGTTTTTATTTAGTTACTGTCTTTCATTATCAGATTATTGCCATAAATATATAGATCTAATGTCTACTTTATAATATATAGGTCTACTTTTGTTATTTCTGTTTATTTGTCTTGTTTATCATGACGTGTGCTGCTGACTTTCTTAGCCAGGTCATCTTTTAAAAGTGGTTTTAATCTTAATGGGAATTTTATGTGGTCTAACAAAGGTTTGATAAAAATACATAAATAAATAAATAAATAAATAAATAAATAAATAAATAAATAAGCACCCAATCACAAAGGTTTCACTCAACAAAAAACAACAAAAAACTAAACACCCAGTTGGGATGTTATACCCAGAAACAGAAGGAAGGGTTGCTGGATGTCTTTGTCTTTTAATCTCAGAATTTTTAAAGACAAGAGATGAACAGAAACAATTACGACATGATTTGATTGCACATATTTGGAAGTAATTGGATCCATTTGACTTGTAAAGTGCTTTGATATCACTTTGACTGTAAATTTGTGCATCACAAACAAACTGAACTGATTTGGAGGCACCCTGGTGCAGTAATGGCAGCACCTGAACTGAGGAGACGTTCATGTGGAGAAAATAGACAGAGTTCTGCTTCCAGGGGGATGACAGACACCTCAGCTGCAGCTCTCAGCACAAGCGAAGGCAGCTTGGAGGGCTATTACCCGCCTGAGGTCAGGAACTCCTCAGAGGGACGGCAGTTGAGATGAAACCTGCTCCATTTTTAATGACGGCCGGGTTCAGACATGCTGCCTTGACCCGGCCTGATCCAACAGCTTTTAGCTGCCAAGACCCTTATTGTAATCCTTCCTGGGGGAATCAGTGAGAGGAGCCTGGACAGTGATGAACAGCAGCATAGAGCCTTCCTCTTTCTCCTCTCATTTAACAAGACAGCAGCACATTTGATCCGTATTACAAGCTTCAGCTACCTTTGGACACAGTATGTCAAACACTGGCCATACGACATCAGAGAGGTTGACAAATGACACATTAAAGTTAACAAATAGCTGCGACTTTCGGGCTTATGGTCCCTGTGGAACATTTTACATGAGAGGAAAAGAACCAGCAGTAAAACTGTACAACAACAAACACCTATGGCATTATTAGGTCATGGAAGCAGTGAGACCAAAGAGCAATGGTAAGGACATTTCAATTATACATTGGCCTGAGAAGGACGTGACCATGGAAACGGAAATAGAAACTATTGGAAACCTGAGAGTGCAGGTGAGATGCCTTCCCCTTAAATTAGACAGGTATCACACAGGTTAAGCCTCTTGCTGCGGGAAGACTGCTCTTTCTTTTGTGTCATCATGAACGTGTCATCTTTATTGCTCTGTACATTGCTGAAAGTCCTGGCTGTGAACTGTAAGTACATTTCTTTTAATAAATTAAAATAAAATGGCTTTAAGTGGCATTAAATTGGGAGGAAAGAGAGGTTGTTGCGACATAACAGTCTGAGTTTATCCAACATCACCATGTTCTTGAAATGAGTGTGCATGGATGTGTACCTAATGTATTACTGGTGTCCCTGATGAATTTTTGAAAGCATCCCTTTTAGCACATTTTGAGATTAGCAGCTTTGATGCTCCACTGAGAGCAAAAGTGTGACTCAAAGGCTTTTACATCAGAATACGACTGAGCATCTTATCAATAGCAGAGTGAAAACACAGCAGAAAATGGAGGTTAGAGATTTCTTCTTGAAATACAAAAGTTTGGGAGATTTCAGAAAAGACGATTAGAAATGTTACTTTGTTGAATATTTTTAAAACCAAATTAATGAATGTGAAACTTTATATTATGGGTGGTGATGATCTGTGACGAGGCATGTTTGAAGGTTATGAAGTAACAAAATACGCCCTTTTTTAAATGAAGATTATTTCCAAAAAGAAAAGGTGAGAGAAAGTGAGCTTGTTCACAAAAACAACTTGAAACCTTTGCAACAATAGACAAGAGCTCACGACAACAATAACAAATGAGTAATTGAGGCTGACGCCCTGATTTGTGCCAAGAAAATTTGTCACAACCCTAAAAAATACCTTGGAAGTGCGATAAGAAACTAGAGCTGGCGTAAAATGGGTTATCTCTGGGTTTTAACCTACAAAGTGAAAGAAGTTGTTAAAACTGCTACATTCTCCTATTTAGCTGGTATTAAAACATCAATATTCTTCTTGCTCACTGGTGATCTTTCTAAAAGCAAACACCAAAGATAAGGTTCCAAGGTCTTATATAATGCTCTTTAACTTCCAATCCATACTTCATGCACTGTATGAGGTCTCCATGTTGGTCTCAACATGCAGCAGAGCTGCTAATAATAGCTTCTGATCAACTGCTCTCAGTCGCTGTGAGCTACAGCTCTGGGTTTGTTCATTAACTCTAAGAATTAAGAAGGAGATTACTCCACCACACTGTGGGTGGATGGATGGATGGATGGATGGATGGATGGATGGATGGATGGATGGATGGATGGATAGAAATCTTTTTAAAATCATTCTTACTTAAATAAATGTAATTAATGGCATATTTTTATTCATTTTGGAAAAATAATTAAGAATCTCTTGTTAAATTGTGAACCAAATAAAACCCCAAGCTACATCTTACATCTTGTAATCTTTGAGGCATGGACTCAGGATTAAAATGTCATGATTTAAAATAAATACAATGATAGATTAGCTTTGGCAAATGGAGTTTTGAGATTCATTGCTCTTTTGCAGAAATGCAAAACCATATATGCAACTGTGATTGTTTCAAATTTTCTATGCTAAATATCTAAAATATCTAAATTTTTTCCACCGGTTTGTATTGGTCACTGAGCACAACTGTGAGCAGATTCTAGTTTGCGGCTAGAAAATGTTTACTGTGTTGGTAATGTTAATGTGTTCACTGAAATTACAGTCAGAGTATCTGGCAGCTCTGACTGTAGATACTCTACTGTATATTATCTATGATTGTGTAATCGTAGATCAGTTAGAAGCAACTTTATCTCATATTGTTTTCCATTTGGTTCAATGTTGGGTTTGCTTGGTAATTGCTGTGTGACCAGACTAACTTCTATTACCAGTACAAACCAATAACTATGTTTCTCTCAGATTTACATAAATTTATTTCAACTGAAACCAAATAATCAACTCCTGGACTAATGTTATGTCTTTGTGTTGTTCTGCCACCTAAAATCCAAATAATACGTAGGTGTTTCTGGTTGTAAAGTGACAAAATGTGAAATTTCACAAGGCACTGACAGGAGCTGAAGTACAAGTTGTGTCTTGGCTTACTCAAAACAAACACCAGATAATGATGCTGAGATTCGTCCTTGCTGGGAATCAATGCAGCTCCGGGATGAGATTGTCCTTCATCGATCTGCTGAGTGAAAGGAATCTGCACGGCGAAGATTTGTGTGTTTTCTGTGACAAATGAAAGTACGACTGTGTCAGCTCTGTGTTTCTTTCCTGCCAGAGTTAATTCCCTTCTGTACCTCTCTGTGTGTCACAGGTCAGGGCTTTGCACAGGAACGCATAGTGGGAGGCTACGCGCCAGTTCCTCATTCCATCAGGTACATTGTATCATTACAGACGACGAACCGCCAGCACTTCTGCGGGGGCTTCCTGATTAACAGATTCTGGGTAGTCACAGCAGCACACTGTAACATTGGGTGAGCTAGTTTTCTTCTTCTGGTTTGCTTCTGCAGAGAATAGATGTTTCATAACCTCCTGCAAAAGCACAAACTCAATAAAGAGGTGAAATAAATCCCAGCTCACTGACTAGCTTCAGGGTCTGGCTTCAGGTTGCTTTTTTAAGGAAGTCATAATAAACAGAGAAGTCGTGTGGCACAAAAAGTTCTCGGCTTTACTTTCTTGGATCCAGGAATCTCCAGCCATATCAGATGCTAAGTTCTTTTAATGCCAGGGCTGAAATAAAGCAAATGAAAAACGACACCTGTCACACAATGGAGCTCTCTGCTTCTGCAATGTGACACATGCAGTGGCGTCAAGGCTCACAGACAACACACTTTTACACAGATTACAAGCAAATAAATGTGCCTGCAAGGAGGCAATCAATTCACACAGTGTTCGGCATTTAATCCAGATAATGTTGTTACATCAGCTAACTGATACTTCGTACAGTGCCTATTGTTAAATGACAATCAGTGAGCGGCCGTAAGTGTTGTCGGGTTCCCAGATATCTTTGTTGCCTTCTTCCCTTTTAGTTAACAAAGAGCAGAGTTTCACCAAAAACTGCGAATGTTTTAGAATTTTCCAAATTCGCTCTTATCCATAATAAGAAAACATCAGAGGTCCGATTACAGCTCTACACCTAAGAAAAACAAAACACAGACACTTTCTCCACATTTTTTGAAGACTGAAATTTGTGCCCATTTCTCTTTGCATCAAAACCTAAACTCAGACGGATATAGAAGGACATGGGAAAAAAATTAATGGGAGTAATTAGTTGATATGATGTCACTTACAATCCCACAAAAATACACCAAGATTTGTAATTGTAATGTGAAAGAATATGAAACAGTCAAGAGTGTGGTGTGCCATTTTGTGATGTGGCTTAAAAATCAGATGAAGAGTACCTGACCTAGTTGAGGTCAGCCTGCAGCATTCCCAGCAGCTTTCTACCATCTCTGCAGACAGCTCAATCATTCTGTAATGGGCATTTATAACATTTTCTCCATCAGCCAGGTGTGGCATTCAGCAGACCTGTGAGGGAAAATCATTTTCTGGTTCATTTTTGTATCTAGGATGCCATTGTGAGGTCAATAGGTTTGAGTAGTGTAACATTGTTGTTTTGTGCAGTGTGTCAGTAAAGCTTGACGAAAGAAAAATATGTTTTCTTTATGAAACAAATCAAAGAAAGTACAAGTACGGTAGTTGGTTTTTCAGGCTTCAGTTTACATGAGAATTTGTGCCCAAAATCTAAAACAGCAGAAACCATCAGAAATCATTGCCTTCTACACCACCATGGACATGAGGTGTTTGTTCTACCTGTAATATATAATTTTGACAAACATTCCCTCTACAGTCATTCATATGCAACTTTGAAAATGTTGCTATGTCATATTTTTTGACGAAGAGACTTTCTCCTGACAATCCTTCCATATTAGCAGTATTTTTCTTTTTTGTAGAA
The DNA here is from genome assembly GCA_903066815.1 of Brachyrhaphis roseni. NCBI lineage: Eukaryota > Metazoa > Chordata > Actinopteri > Cyprinodontiformes > Poeciliidae > Brachyrhaphis > Brachyrhaphis roseni. Next base: position 139,054 of record CAEFZY010031408.1, read on the forward strand.
TATTTATGGTCAAATATTTTTTTTATGTTTTCCATTTTTAAGCAACCTTTGTCACTGTATACTGACGGGCTTCAAATTGTTTGAAAATGGCCTTATGAGCTTTCTTAGATTGATGTGCATCAACAATGGCGTTGATGCAATTTTTTTTTTTTCCTTTTCTCCTGACATTGTTTTAATACTGGCCTAATTACACTGCCTTATTAATTTATACCACCTGCCTGTTTCTTTCCAAGCTAAATTAAACTGAATCATCAGAGGTGTATGAAATGATTTTACTCAAAGCGTTTCCATTTCTCTTTTATTTTTTTTGCTATAAATTATGATAGTCTGGAACCTGATGTGTGTTCTTGTACACCTGAAGTTTGATTTAAACAATTTCAGGGCTTGATGAAGACAAGATTATTTTTATTATAGCCTTAAATTTGAAAAAAAATTTTTCTCTTTTTACCATAATTGTAACTGTAACTATAGTATTTGGGCGCATCTTTAAGATATGCATGAACAACTCCTGGCATTAATGCAGTATACCTTGTTTTGCCTACAGGATAAGCAAAATGGTGGTAGTAGCAGGAGACTACTCTTTGTCTATTTATGAAGGCACAGAGCAGGAAGTGTTCCCCGACTTTTTTGTGACCCACCCACAGTACAACAGCACAACAAACAACAGTGACATCATGCTCATTAAGGTACAGAATGCAAATTATCTGGCAGAATCTTTTTCTGAATTCATCTGATCACAAAAAAAACCAAAAACACTCTCTACTCTGTTTCTAGCTAAGGGCACCCATCTACCTGAACGACTACGTGTCCATTGTTCTGCTGCCCAGGCAGGATGCCTCCATAGCGGAGGGCGAAATGTGTCGAGTGTCGGGTTGGGGATACACCAGCCCCACTGGGGGCCAACTTCCATCCACCCTTCGGACTGTCACACTTCCTATTGTATCTACAGGGAAATGTAACAGCACTGGGTCGTTTAATGGCCGCATCACTGACAGAATGCTTTGTGCCGGCTACAACATTGGTGGAAAAGACGCCTGTCAGGTAAGAGGCCTTCTGTTATCTTATTCAGTGTATAAATAAAGCATTCTTGATTTAAATGGCCACATTTTACAGAGACAGAATTGGCTAGACTTGTATTTATGCTGTTGATATAGTGTCTATTGAGCCATTTTTTTGTTAGTATATGACTATATTGTTACCCTTCTTTCAGTTTTCTTGTACAATCAATCAAGCTTGTATTAAAAGATCTCAAAAAGCCCATCATTAAAAGCCCAAAAAGATCTTTGTAATACAAAAAATCCCACATCATCACAGATCCACCACCACACTTACCAGTAAGCATTTAGCTAATCTTCATCCCTGGTTTCATGGGAGACCCACATGGACTGTTTATATTGCCAAAAAATTCAATATTAGTCTCATCGCGTTGAAGTCTCAATGACTGTCTCTAGGCTTGTATTATGTTTGTGATGGTAGGACAGGAAGGACATTTTTCTGGCATTAAAAAAGAAAAAAAAAAAACTAGTTTACATGTATAATAAATGATGGTTAGTATGGAGAAATGAATCTCAAACAGGAATATTTGGATCACTTTTCCCCTTTCCTAACCACTGTCTTCACTATCCATTGTGCTAAAGCTCTGGTATATTCCCGACTTATAAAGATGAACACACAACTACCTTACAGAAATGGGATGTTCTCTTGTACCTCCTTTTTTGAAGAATGGCTAAGTTAAATTGAACTATGTAGCACATTAAATTTATACCATATTGACACAAAAACGAAATGCATGCTACTATTTAAATGTTCCTAGACACTTTTCAACTCCAAGACGTATTAAAAAAAAATTATGTTACACTTATTTTATAGAAATTGCTAGGGGTGCCAATATTTGTGGCAGCAGTTATTTTGTAACAATAAAAAGACATCTTAATATTGGATTAAGTCAACAGGGCCACTAGTAAGTGTGGAGGTCTCTGGGTGGTCATATTTCTGGTTGGTCAGTCAAACACGTTACTAATTTATTTTGTACGTTGTTCAAAAGGAGACTGCTTAATACACTGTAAGTGTTTTTACTGTTTTCCCAGTCAGTACAATTCAGTTTTGTCCAATAAAGGACACATAGGGGAAATCACTTTCCATTTACAAGCTACATACGCTGGTGTTATTGCTCTCAGAAGTCCTGATGAAAAAGTCAAAATCAATGCTGTCTTTGTGCTGCTCTTGTTCCTCTAAAAGTGTCCCACAATAAATAAATAAATATGTTTTCTTTTGGAAACATGTTAAATAGTAAATTGTAAATAGTTACTATGATCTAAAAAGAGAATATTGAGTTATTGGCAGTAACAGCTCAGCCAAAGCCCCCGCAAAGAAGGCGACAGAAATGAGTCAGATATAACCTGTATGAAAAGAAAAAACCACAGAGAACATAAAGTTAGTGGCAAAAATAACAACAGATAATGACTGACTATAAGTTTATCAAAAAGGAAAGTTTTAAACCTGGTCTTTTGAAGTAGACAATGTGTCTGGCTTATTGACTAAAACTTGGAGCTGGATCCACTGGACAGAAGCCTGATAACTAAAGTTTCTTCCTCCCATTGTAGTTTTAAAAATTATAGGAGCCACCAGTAAACCTAAAATTTGAAAGCAAAGAGTTCAGTTGGGAACATGTGAAACAATCAAATCTCTACTATATAATGCAGCTTAACTATCAAGAAATTTATATGTAAGAAGGTGAATTTTAAGTGATCTTCTAAATTTAACAGGGAGCTGATGAAGCTCAAGGTGGAGAAATGTTGTCTTTCCTTTAAAAAGAAATAAACATATGCTACTAATATATAACTCCTAATGATCCTTTATGCTGTTCTTTTAGGGAGACTCAGGTGGCCCACTTGTCTGTAACGGGCGGGCCTATGGAGTGGTGTCGTGGGGAAGAGGATGTGCTGAAGCTGAATTTCCTGGAGTCTACACTGCTGTGTCCAAGTTCCGCCGCTGGATAGACAACACCATATTTAGCTACTACAGCAAATGTAAGAAGAATTAGAGCTCAGTGTTAACTCATTGGAGACGTAACTTCCTCATTTCAATGTTGCCTTCTTTGATCTAATTTTACATGCACTACATCAGGTGAACACTGGGGGATACGTTCAGGGATGGTTCCATATTCTAGGAAACGGTCATGCTGGCCTTCGGGCTGAGAGCTGGTTTTCTTACACTAGACAGTCATAACATTCTGAAAAATGCATAATGTTATGCAAAAAAAAGTAAACATTTGAATAATGTTGGAAGAAGAGCGTTGAGATTCATTGAAAATTGCCAGCCCCCAAAGCGAAAGAAACTGGTCGCACAAAACTTCTTGACCTTCCTAAAAACTACAACTTAAGGTACCAAAAACACATAAAATGCTAATCCTAAGTAAGTGCACTACTACACTATATTAGTAGTGCAGTACTAGTAGTTCAAGTATCCCAGGATTAGAACCATGGTTTTAGAAATTCAACTTCATAATCTACAGATATTGAATTTCTACTTGTTTATCTTAACTCAACACTAAGTTGGACCTGACTGATTGTCATGGTTGATTAATGTTAAATATAAACTCACCAGCCACTTTATTCAGTACACTTGCTCAATTGCCTAGGGAATTATGCAATCAGATGAAAGCATCTCAATGCAACAAGGTACCTGGACTTGCTGAATTTTGAAGTGAGCATCAGCATTAGGAAGAAAGAGCATAAGTGAGTAATTTAAAACCTGGTGATCTCCTTGGATTTTTGCACACAAAATAACATATCACCATTTACACAGAATAGTCAGAGAATATCTGATATCTGGACTGTAAATGACATGTTGATGCCAAAGGAGAATGATAGATTGGTTCGAGATAATAGAATGGCAACTTTTGGTTTAATTACGCTTTGTTAGCGCCAAAGGATTCAGAATACTATTTCTGAATACACAACACGTGTGGGGGTGTTCAGAAACTAAGACCTCAGTGTCACCTTTGTTAGCTAGGAACAGGAAACTGTTGCTGTAATTTGCACAGAAAAATGTCAGATTGGAAAATGTTGCCTACTCTGTTGACACTCAAGTTTAGTAGCAACTTTTGAGACGGTAGGGTCAGAGTTCTGTTGCATCTATACCAAGAAGAATAAAAGTGGTTAAGATGGCAAAAGAGAAAGTTGTACCTTGTAAAGCGACAGGCAGTAAATCTAAAGATCTAAAAACCTCCAAGGTTTCCCAAATCTTGGTTAATTTTCAATTCCCACCCTAATTTAGCATTCAAGGAACATTCCTTATTGTTCCATAACCCAGAACAAAAACATTAACCCCTAGAGGATGTTCCCAGAGGTTTTCTGTAGGTTTTGCTCTGTGTAACCTTAGAAGAACCTTTAGCGAGCTTAGCTTTTAAAAGGGGAGTGTTTCCTGGTTACCCAGTAGTGTAAAAGGCATTGTCAGCAAAATACTTGACAATACGCTCAAACATGAAGCATAAATCTCAGAAGTTACTGTATAAGCTTAGATAAACTAAACTAAACTAAGATTAATCTAATCTAATCCGAGCTAAACTAAGCTAAAATAAGCTAACTAAACAGACAAGTAACAATTTTCAAGTTTTCCGTATGTTGGACGAGTTTCTTTGACTTTATAGCCAGTCAAGTTCTCTGTTAATAAGAACAGCGTAAACATCGTCAACCTCTAAATATGTGATAGTTGATCTATCAGACAATGCAGCCACGATTTCACATCAGGTAAAAGGTGCCATACTATCATTCACCAGCTTTATGTGGACTGTTTGAAAGACTAAAGACAAAGGTACATTTACACGCATCAAATAAATGCACTCATAAATAAGAGAATGAAATTATGAATATCCATCTCTCTGAAGATGAATGTGAATATAAATGGATATCTCTAAAGATGGATATGCTAAAGTTACTGTTCAATTCATTAACATTATTCTTATGAGCAACAAAGCGATATTTGTCTGATTCATGGCATTTAGAGTAATAAGCCCTCTGTTAAATTTTTAAGAGATCTTGATATCTTAACAGTCGATTGTTATGAATTATTTCATGCAAGCATTGGGTTTGTTACTGTTTCCCAACTCATCTTTAAGGGGTGTGGAGTTTGCGTGTGCGATTTCCACAGGGTTTTTATTATTATTTTTTTTTACATATCCCTGGACCTCAAAGTTTAGAAAAGGGTTGGCTTGTATTACATTGCGCTACAAATATACGTTACAAATGGATATATGAATTTTAAAAATAATCAACACAACTATTTGTAGTGTATGGTGTTTGTTTTTAATGTGCATGTACAACCAAGGTAAAAAGAAAATACATCCTCAAGTTCTAGGGTTTTGTGTATACCTTACACAAAAACATCTGACAATTTAAACCGGTAGATTATTTTGTTCTTGTAACAATGCCTATTGGCATTATACTGTTGAAAGTCTGTGTTTCAACAGTTATACCTTTTAATTGAGTTTACAAATAATCTTTGGTAAAAATCCTAGAACAGACAAAGAGTGTATTTTTCCTTTTATCCTCACTATGAGTTGGAAAAACAAACTTTTTTGACAAGCCTGAACTGTTACCTGGAGTACTTGGTGATTTATTTATGGAGTAGCAGCTGAGATATCCTATAAATATGTAGAGGGCACCATGGAGACAGAGAAGTGAACAAATTCAGGGAACCTTAGTAAAAACATTTTTTTCATGTATATGAACACAAAGAATAACTGTATTGTTTTCTTGTTTTATACACGTAAATAAATTACTCATTCTGCTTTACTCACCCTGCTCTGATTTCTTAATGTGAAGTTAAAAAGCTTTGTCATCAATTTTTGTTTTGTGACCTTTAAGCAACGATGTCACATCAAAGTTTTGATGAAATAGACTCAGTTGCCATCGTTATTGACAATTCAAATAAATAAGGCATAAAGAAAATTAATAAGTCATATGATGAATATTTCAAAAATATGTTTCATCTATAGTGAGCCATTTGATGGCTTGTCATTGGTTTTCCTTGAACATGATCAAAAAACTGGAACACAATCATTAAATATGCATGGCGCCAGTCGTCCCTCGGAGCAATCTGTGTAATGGCATCCAAGAGTCGTTTGACTCTTTCTGCCTCCTCATCTCCCTTGCGAAGCAGCAGCCACAGTCAGCTGGGATTCCTGTAAAACACGAGCGGTCATAAAGCCGACTCAAATCAGTACACACTGCATCGCACCTGATAGGTGTTGGCTGCCACAACAGAATGAATAGTTGATGGCCTACTTCAGAGAGAGCTCTGGTTTCACTGCTTGGCCCGGTTTGCTCTGTTTTAATGGGTGTGTCAGCAGCCAAGCTAATTGATAGATTTCAAGTTCTTTTATGTCTCTGATTTTACAGTTTTGGTTACATGAGGACTGAATCCTTTTGTGCTGGCATGAGAAAGTGTTTCCACAAGGTCTTACTCTATGTCCCCTGACATGATTCATCCTAAGCCCTCTATATGCTTGCAGGACCACAAAAGGAGATAAACCTTTCCGTGCTGCATGGAAACGTACTGATTGACGAAAACAGATCGTGACCATTACATGAATAGCTTCTCCCAAAGGATAGGGCTTTGTGGCAGCTAAGAAAACAAAACATAATTTCACAGTATTAACGGCTTCTTTTCTCTGAACTTCCCTGAGTTCTGCTAAATGTTCATCTAAAGTACAATGTTTCCTTTCATGTCTGACATTTAAACAAAGGTGGAAGAACTGCTCAGATTACCCATTTCTATACTCTATAGGTATCTTTTATAAAGTAAACCACTTGAAAACCATTTCCAGACATTAAATATTCTCCAGACAATTAATATTTTTTGCAATACCAATACAGTTAAGCAATAAAAGAAATAAAGCAAATGGTTTGAATTTAACAATGGCATTTTTGAAGGACCACTTTATTAGAAATTCCCTTGCAAAAGTACTTGTTAAAACTTTTACCTTTCTGCCTTGTCACAATCACAAATATGTTGGTTTTATTTGGACTTTTTATGAACACAAACTAATGCAAATCATGGTTTTCAAAAAATCTAACAGAATCGTTCATTTCTATTCAGCCCTCTTAATCAAATGCAGTGCCACTATTAGCCTTCAAAAGCCACCGTATGAATACATACAGTTCTCTTGTGTGTACTTTAATCTCTGTACATCTGTTCTATGAAGGCCTCAGAGGTTCATTGGAGGTCAGTATTTAATTTAAAAAAAAGCATCAGGAATAGCAGGAAATGCAGCAAACATGTCAGGAATAAAGATGAGGAGAAGCTTAAACAGGGTTAGGTTATAAAACAATACCCCAGACTCTGAATGTAGTTATTTTGTTTGTTTGCATGCAGAAACAAAACTAGCACAAAAAATACAAATCAATAATGTAAACAAAAAGGGGTACCAGCTTTAATTTCTTGGGTTTTACAAATTATATATTGTTTAAGATACATTTTATTGTTTTAAATGTATCCTTTAGATTACAAAAACACCCCATAGTCTGTAGTTACTAGAGAAAAACGAATCCTCAATGGTAAAACTGTGTGTGACAAACTGAGTGCACCTTAACCCCTCTCACAAGATTGAAGAGGGAAAGTAACAGCAAGGTGCTGCTAATTGGAGCACTTGAATAACAGATAATCATCACCTCTCTGACAGCAGCTGTTTTATCCAGTTAGCTGGTCTGAGAGCAAAAGGTTTAGTAGGAAAGACTTCAAATGCAAATGTCCATAAATCTGCACAACATTGTGTGCTTGGAGTGGACAATCTACCGTATTTTCCCGGGCGCTTAGCAGCATGTTTTTGTATCCTGTGTTGCACCTTGAGTGAGATGGATGTGTATTACATTGACCTACCTCTTGTGTGTTATTAAAAGTCTATTCAATTCTGGTGTTGTTATTGATTTCTACCTAGAGATGATTATAATTGCAAAAACTGAAAGACCTTCATTTAAGATTATCCAGTTATCATGGTAAGTTTTAGGATAAAACAATTACTACTTTTATTAGTGATCATACACAAGCAGAGATAGAGAAAAATAGTAACAAGGTGTGGTTTATGTGGAAGAAATGCAAAGTAAAAGCCTCTTCTCTCTTGCAATAAATATGGCATCTCAGCTCAAGTTTGCAAAGTTGCTTCTAAATAACTCGCAATAGCTCTGGAACAATCTCCCTTGGAGAAATGAGAGAAAGGAAGTGAAGTTGGATAATAATGCACCACACAACTTTTGGAAAAAACAAACAAACAGCATATCAGCAAAAACCATCTCACGCCATCTATCAAGTGTAGCTGCAGAGAAATTATATTTTAGTCTTGTTTTCCAGCCACAGGACCTAAAGGCATCTTCCATTTATTAAGCCAACCATGAGTTCCTCAGTATACCAAAATATTCTGAAGTAAAATGTCAAGAAATCTGTCTTACAGCAAAAGCTTGAGTGAATTTGAGGAACAAATTTACAGTGGAGAGGCTGAAAATCGGGGAAGAATCCGGGTTTTTCAGTGGCCTGTCAAAGGTCAAACTTTGACCTCGTTAAATTGCTGTAAGGTGCAGAAAAAAAAGATTCCCTCAAACCTCAGTAATGTATGTAACTTAAACTATTTAATTTAATCACTGCAAAATGTTTATTTAAACATGGTTAGAGAAAGAAAGATTTCATATTAACATCTTTTGAAATTATTAAAGGCTTATCTAAATGAGTTGATTCTACCAAAGAATCAAAAAACTAATTAGTTATTATTTAGCATGTATTGTCAAGAAAATCTGCTGCTCTACTTTAAAGAGCATAAACTTACTGAGTAATTTTCAGAAATGCATGAGTCATTTATGTTTTGCTTCTCACCAAACCAAACAGATCCGAAGAAAATCAGAGCAAAGCAGAGGAGTAATTGTTTGGAGGGTACTGCTGGAGCTTTAAAATGCACATGACTCATTTTAGCCACCAGAGGGCATTTGATCATTAAAGCAAGAGGAACATGAAAACAACAATAAACGAAGGCCTGCTGGCACTTCCTCCTCTCCACCTCCTCTCTGATAATAACAACCCCGTCCTCTGAAGAGTTGTGTCTGCACATGAAAATGTTACATCATGCCTCGGTGTGCGACAGTAAAACGCAGTCATGGTTCTTCTGAGAATGCTTCATTAAAGGGAGGTATGAGAAGAAGGGTGACCCAGCAGAACAGAGAGGGGACAGCTTTAGTTGGCTCAGTGTCCCAGCTCTTCCATTTTCAATATTGCTATGATGCAGAGTCTTGGAGGTCTGACAACTGTTTGAGTTAAGAGGGACGCGAGGAGGCTTCGGGGCATAACAGACACAGAGATGAAAACGTGACCGTGTTTTTCTCCATTTATTTATTTTTTTGTTCAGCTCTCTTAATAACAAAGAGCCATGCAGACTCAGAAGCAACCTCTCTCTCTTTCCCCATTACATATTTTCTTTGTCTTCTGACCCTGCAGAGATGCATGCACTTTATTCTTTTTTTTTTTTTTTACTTTTTCTCTTCATAATTCTTTTCATGCTGCCAGCCAGGAGGCTCTTTGATAAAACTGGGACAACTGGGATGTGTAAAATATGTAGAAGATGGAATAATTGGCTAGAGGCAAAGCCTGAATGATAACTTTTTTGCTCGTGTTTTTAAAGAATAATCGTCATCACATTCCTCAAATCCATTTTAGTAGATAGATAGTAGATTGTCGTACCAGCTTACATTTTTTTAAAGAGTTTTTCAACTTGAAATCCACCTCCTGACCATTTAAAGTGCAAAAATAAATGCTGGGTTTAATCTGAAAAACAAATTCAGATGATAATGAGTGGGCTGAAAGACTGAATCAGATGTTCCCTTTTAGACTACTTCCAGTCCACAGGACACAGAGTCAGTCCGTGGGAGCTTAAAATAGTGACAGAAGGAAGCATCAGTTGTTAGAGACAACTGATGCTCAACTTGATCTCATTTTATCACATTACATTCCACAAACTTCATTGTATGATATTGGGATTTTATTTTACTGACTAAAACAAAGAATGATATAATTATGAAGTATAATTATATCCTGAAGATATAATTATCTTATTATTATGTATTATGAAGAAAAATAATATTTGGTTCTCATTAACATTCGATAAATATAATTTTTATATTTTGAAATGCAACAAATTGTCCCCTCTGAACTGTGCATCTCTGCAGCTCCTCCAGAGTTATCATGGGACTCTTGACATGCTAGCCTGATTATTGTTTAGCTTACGTTGGATGGCCATATTTTACTAGGTTTGCAGTTGTGTCATACTCTTTCCATTTTCTTATGACGTATTAAACAATGCTCTTTGACCTACGACCTAACCCTGCTTTAAATTTGTCCACAGATTTATCTCTGATCCTAATGTTCTTCAATAAACCTCTGAGGCCTCCATAGAACCACTGGACTAGAGACTAAACAATTTACTCATATGGCTGTAATTAGAAAAAATTACGACAGGGGCTTTTGCTTGTTAATTTTGAGTTATTAATTTTATGGATTTTAAAGCGTCATTTTTTTTTTTTACATACAAAATTTCCGAACCGAACTTTTGTATTGTGTTTCTGGTACACCCATAAATCTGACGCCCAAGTACTTGAGCCAGATAAACAAGTTAGCTCTGTTGTTAAATCAAGTTTTTATCACCTATGGATTTTAGCAAAAGTCAAATCTTATTTTTGTTTTAAGGAGTTTGAAGGACTTATTCATGCCTTCATTACAACTCGTTTGGATTACATTACATACTGGCATGGGTAAATCACAGATGCAGCGACTTCAAATGATCCAGAACGCAGCAGCACGGCTTCTTACAGGAACCAGGAAGCTTGACCATATAAGGCCTATACTGGCCTCCTGACACTGCCTTGCCCGTCTTTCATCGAATAGATTTTAAGATTCTTTTATTAACTTATAAAGTTTTAAATGGGTTAGCTCCTCCTTATGTTTGGGACCTTTTAAAATTTCAGTCTGTGTCCAGAACCCTACGATCAAACAATCAGCTATTACTGACAGTTCCTCGGACCCGACTTAAGAGGAAAGGAGATCTGGCTTTTTCTGTTGTTGCTCCTATTCTATGGAACAATCTACCTTTCCAGATTAGATCTGCCCACAGATCATTTTAAATCGCTTCTCAAAACTCATTTTTATTCTTTGGCTTTTATTTGAAGTAGTGTTTGATGCGCAGGCAGTCCCAAAGTTAATATCACTGTTCACATTTCTAATAAAGCTACATGAATGACCAGGAATTAGTGAAATGTGTATAATAGCACTTTGCATCAGTCTAATGGTTAAATAACTTAAATAGCATATTAAAAGTGCTTTTTGAATTAAAAATGTTGCTTATTTCGTCGATTTCAGTTTTTTCTTTACTAAAACGGCATTAATTGTGATTAATTAATTACAGACTATAGAGTTAACTCAAAAATTTTAATCAAGTCCCACCATTATACAAAATACAGATTACTAAATACAAATAAACTCTAGTGAAGTCATTAAAAAAAAGCATAATTTCTAACTTACACTTTTGTATTCGTTTATCACATAAATCCCAATAAAACATGACTAAATGTGAAAAAGTGAAAACACTGTAAATACAAGTTGTACTGAAAAACAAATCTTCCAACTTAACCATTATCCCATGATTCAGCTGACATTCTGACATTTTACAGCCTGGAAGCACCTAAATCCATTACGCCTAAATTGAGGCCATTTGTTTCTTCCGTCCACTGAGGAGTGTTTTGGGTCTTAATGGAGATGAAGCGCTCAGGAGGTGGATCGTGACAGATCTAGTAAAACACACCAAGGAGAGCAGCATCTGAAAATGTTTATGAAGTGGGAAATGCAGCCTCACATTTACAAAGAGACTAAAACACTTTACTACCGCCAGTTATTCGTGAGAAATGTAACTGCAGTTACATTAACGGAGACTTTGTAAGGACTGAGCATTTTTAACACGCCTGTATGCTGGAATATGGGAGCAGGACAGCAGGTGTAGCTCATCATCAAGCTGTCCATCTGTACTACCCACATGAGGGAGATTATCTTAGCTATACAGCACAAAATTAAGAGACAAAAGACCAGCTCAGCTCCATCGATCACACCAATTAGTTCACTTTGAAAAGATGGAATCCAATTACAAACAAACCCTGAGACTTTGGTGCAAAGAAAACGTCAGATCAAGACAGCTTGGAAAGCTCTGAGGTGCAGGAAGAGCGCAGAATGACGAGTCTGACTGACTGTCATGATGAGGATAATAATAGCTAATAACAGCACTTCAGTTTTCCATGACACACATTTACCATGAAGCACGAGGAAGATCTTATCCCTCTTGATGCCTTCAGGAAAAAACAAACATTTCAGTGAACTTATTAGGTCATCGCTTATCAAACACAGACAAGTGAAAGCTTATTTGGTTTTGGTCTTTAACTTGTAAGGACTTAATGAAAAGCTGCTGCTGCATACATTCTTCCATTCTCTTTTGTTCGGTTTAATGCTCAGTGATTTATCAAGTTTCGCCTCAGAGTATTAGTGGAAAGTAGAGCACTTTTAATCATGTTTCCTAACTTAGGGCTGCCATTAAAGGAAATCAGTCTGTACAGAAACAAAGGGCTGAAAACCCCTTCAGGGCCTTAAGCATCAGATTATATTGCGCTGATTGCTGCGTCTCTACACCAAAATTTTTACAAAACAGACTCAATAAAACTATGATTTATATAACCTAACAGTTCTCTAACTTTGGAAAAGAAAACAGGTTCAGTTTCCAGTGTTGTTCCATGCCAATCATTTATTTCTCTCAATATTTTAATTTGATAAACCCATAGAGAAGATAAATGTAAACACAAAGTTAATAGGAAACCAAATGAAACCACCAAAGGGGGTAAATACTTTTTCCTAAGCATTGTAGATCGAGGAGAATAAGAACTGTAAGCGTTTTCCCATCAACGCTGCATCTAAAATTATTTACAACTCTTACTAGTGCTTCCTCTGTGCTTTGGTTGGCCCTGAACCCACACTGTTACTTCACGACGCTTTTGGTTTTGAAATTATTTATGATGTTATTTATCCAATTATGTGAACTAGAGCAAGTTCATGAGAGCAATGGGAGCGCTGCATCTTTAAAAAAAACAAAAAAAAACATACAAATGATCATATAGAAGTTTTGTAAAAATATGCATCAACATTTTGCATTATAACAAGTGTAGATGTTTACTGTAACTTTACTGTAATCTTCCTTCTTCATACAAGCTTAGCAAAAAAGTGCAACAAATCTTTCTGCTTGTGGTCCAAACAGTGAAAGATCATTATAATTAAACTACTTGGGGACATTGGAGCTTGACAGAGCAGAAGTGACAACTCTGTCTTGCTTGTATTTTGCGTCACTGTCAGATGGCACGAAGACATTTGGAGTGCAAACAGGACGTGGGAGGAAGGGAATAGAGTCTGAGGAGGCGATGTGTGAGGGGATTGGACAAACTGTCCAATCACATCAAAGTAAAGAGGATCTTTTCAAACAAGCCATGAAGCATGTGTTTGTGTTCTGATGCATGCCACTGCTTGCACTTTAAATACATATGTTTGTCACCTCCTGTCTGTCTCTGAGGTTTGGTTTATACAGCAAAACACTGTAATGGTTGCATAACTTTCCAACCCAGTTCTCAGTGTTTTGCATGCCTGTAGCTCCTTGCAGAGAAGAGAGACTCTAACAACTTATTAATGCCACCACAGTTGAAGGTTCAGACATTTCATGAAATGTGGTGACAAGACAGCTGTGTTAAAAACATGGATGAAAGTGTGAAAACATCAAAAATTTAAGTAACAAGCTATAAAAAATATAGTTTAGGATATTTTAAAATGACGTAAGAAAAAGGTGGTAAGTACTGCAAATCCTTATGCAGCCTCTTCGAAAACACCATAACCACACATCCATTCAAATCAAAGCAGAGGAAAGAGAAGAGATCTCCAAAGATGCTGTGCAAAGTAAAGAATGAAGGGTGAGGAGGGCAGGATTTGACAGTGATGGGCTGGCTGTGCTGCGGATTAGCCCCATCTTTCTTTTTGAAGTTGAACCTTTCAGACAGAATCCTAAATGTAGTTGGCGAAAAGCCCTGACTGTTCAGGGAGTCACCCAGCAGAGAAGCAACTTTAACAAGTATCTTTAGTGATACTGGAGAGAAATATATTCGATCCCGTGTGAGAAAGCCTGGGTTGCTCTCAGCATGCAGATTACTAATATGTAAAAGAGGGGACAGATCTGATAGTGAAAAGTTTAAATGAAGGTTAGGTTATAAAACAATATAACACGTTTTAAGGCTCTCACAGAGTTCTGTTCAATTCATCATCTTAAAATGAAAAGAGTAGACAAGATTGAAATCATAAAAAAAACATGGGCGTCCATGTAAACTTACAAAATGGGCCAAAATTAAAAAAGGGCACATTGAACAAGATTTTAAAACACCGTACCACAACGCAACAACAACCCATATTAATCAAGAATTTAATTGGATCCTACTACATCATTCCCATCATGTGGGGACAATGCAAAGCAAATGTAGTATATTTTCCCCAACAGGTATAAAGTTGTTGTTTCTGCTGCTGACAGTCCTGGAGGGCTGAGTTGATCTGAGACTGTTAAACAGACCAGAGGAGAGAAGGTCGCTGGTTATGAAATAAGCAAATTTGCTGCCATTTTACTAATTAAGCCCTAATAATATATATTTAACCTCTGGAACAATTCGGCTGCAGACTGATTTATTGATCAAAAAAGCTCAAAGAGGTTAACTCTGTAGGGGCCTCCAGATATTCAGGGGTCCCATTAATTGTGGACAATGTCACTTATATCCTTCAACTTTCACACACCTGAATCACACAACTGGGGCATTAGGAGGAGTCCTGTAGAAACTTCAGCACATCAGGAGTAATTTAGTCGTTTGATTCAGTCAAATGTTGCAGGACACTGACTCAAAGACTGGAGTTTTATTTCCTGCAATGATGAGCCTTTAGGTCAAACTAATTTGGATTTATGCTTAATAAAGACACCAAGAGTGAAATCTATACAAACTGCTTACAACCTTTTAACAGAAACCTAAAAAAGTCTGAACTATCCCATTAAAAGACCATGTTTACTATTAAAGTATTGTTCAAATCATTTAAATTTCAGTGTTTCGGTTGTGAGGTCGGTCTTGGATACAGCCGACTAAAAGCTGTTGAAGATCTGTGGCTATTTAGATTTGCGAGTAGTTTTCTGCTAAATAACTAAAACTTTATTCTTTCGTCAGATTTTATTTATTTTTTTCTCATAAGAGCCGAAGCTGTATCTGACTTCGATACTTCCCAATCTTTCTAGCTTATTGTCATGAAGTGGAGGTGAGGTGGTGAGGCAGACGCTGGAGACCCAGGTAGAATATGGCAATAATGATGATTTAATGATAATAAATCAGAAAAACAGTCCAAAAACCGTGGCAGCCCTGCTGAGCGGAAACAGGGGGCTCATCACAGGTAGCACAGGGCAAACAAATGGACACAGACTGGCGAACATCAGACGAGGACCCGACAAGGAACAAAGGACACAGGTTGACACTAAATACACGAGGGGTAATCAGGGAACGAGACAGGACAACACGGAGAGCACTGAGGACACAGAGAAGTCAAAATAAACACACAGAAAACACAGATCCTGACACTTATTCCCTTCCCGGCAGAGGGGAAATAAAGACTTTTTCTTTTCTTTCGTTTGTTGTTTGGCACCAATTTGCATCTTTAAAAGCGTTTTTTTTGTGATCTCAGAGAAAAGTGTTTTCACAGAGCGTTCCCAGCTTTTTAGCAACAGTGCTTTTCCTCTTTGTGAAGAAAGCAATACAAGGCTGAGTGATGGAGTCAGAGATCATGAAAAGCACCTCAGTAAATGTGAAACTCGACTGAATTGTTCAAACATCTTTTTTGTGCTGCAAGACGCATCAGTATCTGATTTGTCGGATAGTGGGGTAGGAAGGCTGGAAATATATGTATTTATAGGAGGTGGGGGGGATATTTATAAGTTTCATTTCATTCTTTTATCTGTAAAAATAAAACACTTTTCCAGATCTAAATTAGTTAAATACGATATTTTTCTATATAAATTTGCATCTGTAATGGCTCAAAAAATGATTAATTTAAAACTGTTTCTTAGTCGAACCTTAAATATATGTTTATGCAGTTGTTAGCGATTTCCAGAATGAAAAAATAATCAACAGCTCTAAGCTCAAATCAATGAAAAAGTTTCTGTTGTGCCGTTGCTGTTGTCCAGAGTCATTTTAATAATATGGCAGAGAAAATGTTGGTGACAAAGGAGCATAACTCAGCGAGAAAACATGCTGCTGCTTGGAGAACATGAACATTCATGAGACGGAAACTATGACATTGTGCAATAAGCATGTTAATTTGGAGACCAATTCTGAATTCAGCAACTAATTATAGCTTTAGTGGCAGTTTTGTCTCTATAATAATGAGAACCAATTGATGGATTTCTGTGTTAAAGCAATTAGATCTGACTTTTGTTTTAAAGTTTTGCGTTCATTTTGTATTTTATGTGTGGATTACAACTGTAAAATAAATCCAACAAAGCAACCAGAATCCGCATTGCCTGTCATGTTCCACCTCTGCCTTATAATTTTACACACGCAACCCTACAGCAAGTCGTCTCAGTAGGGTTAATAAACTCTAAAATGATTTACTTTGCAAAGGATAATAATTTTATGTTTATTTGTCACTAGCTGAGGAGGCATTTGAGTGACGGCAGCACACCTGACTCTGTACAGGAGCAAATATTGTTTCTACAAGAAAAGAAAAGAAAAGAAAAACAAATTAGGTCCAGATGTTTAAAGAAACGGGGGAAACGTAGAATTCACATAGACTAGAGCCGTTCAGTTTTGACAACTTGTGACATTGCCTGTATATTGCCTCAGTTATTTCTGCACTCTTTTATATTCCCATTCCCTGCATGTCATCGGCTGCTGTCCCTTTTTACTCTTGCTGCTCTATATTCTCCTGAATAGAGTTGTAATTGTGATGCACTGTTTGCAGTATTTTCTGCTCTATAAATCCACAACATGTCCGGCCAGTCGAATGGACTGTAACTTCCCACGTGTTTTCAGCATCTATGGCTTGCAGAGAGTCGTGGGGACGTTACGTCACGGGACGGAAAGAAAAATTTCCTCAAAATGATAGTTAATCATAAATACAGTCATCGCATTTACAGAAATAATGTCGCAGTGAAACATTGTCCTGAAACTGTGCAGCCCTAACGAAGACGACTGTCATTTTATATTTACTGTCTTTACCCAGAGCCAAGCAGGCTGATGGTTTGGGTTATTTTTGTACATATGTATGTGTGTGTCTGTGTGTATTTATTTCAATCATGCCAAATCTCATGCCAAAATTCCCAGTTTTCTTGCATTACAAATCCCTACCTGTCTCCACACACGTGGTAGCAAAGAAAAGCTTGTTATGTTAATGCGATGTGGCAAACAGCAACTATATTGGCTTAAGTTATAACTTTTCCAAGGGACCCTGGCCGACAGGGGGCCCTCCACAACTTTTTTTTTTGTTTGTTTTTTGTTCATAGAAATAAAACAAAAATGGGGCTCTGTCAATTACAAAATTAATTATATTGTTTCTTCTAAAATTGTTTTTAGCAGTAAAAATTAAATGTTGCCCCTCCCAGACCAAAAAGCACACATTTGCCCTGAACACCCCCCTGGATCTGCATGAAATGGTTCGTTCTTCTTGGCGCTTGACTGAACAGTGACTTGTTCAGCAGCAGTCAGTGGAAGACAAGAACGACTGTGGTGGTTATTATGCTGCTAAGAAAAATAATAAAGTTACGTTTTCAAAAAAATAGACAAGAGAGAGAAAAAGGTAAGAGTGTCAATTTGTAACCTAGTTTTTCTCCGAGAGGTGGGTAGACTGTGAGATTATCAACTATTCAGCATAGTTAGCCTAGCTACAGGCTACTGTTTGCCTCCATTTCACTAATATTTAATGAGTTAAGGAAAGTAATTACAAACATAATCATATTGAACTTGTACCTTTACCTTGAACCATATTTAACAGATGAGTCAGTCAACCCACATCCCTCCTGACCAGCCTCTCCTAAGAGAAATTAAAGCTGCAGTATGTAACTTTTAGATTTATTATTATTTATTTTTTTTACATATTTGTTAAAACTGTCATTATGTTGTGACAGTATGGCATGAGGGATAATCTGTGAAAAATATATTTCCTCTGTCTTCTCCCAGCGCTATCTAGAAACAAATAATCAGAGACAGGAGAGTTTTAGTGCTGTCAATCACAATCTCATGTGGCTGGTCATCCCTATGCTGCAGCTAGCATAGCCTGTTGTAAATGCTTAGTTTAGTTAGCATAGCTACCAATGACAGCGGATAAACGACTTTCCTGTAATGATAAGTTGTTTTTCCACCATTAGCACATTCAGCAGTGAGTGAATGAGGATGATTGACAGCGCTAAGACCCTCCTACTGGTTCTTATTCTTTGTTTTGGTCGGAACGTTGCATTACTTTACCCAGTAAGCGGCTGCGTTGGGGGGCCCAAGATTCCTGGCCGTTTCCCTGAGTCAGACACTCCGATTGCTTGAATATTTTAAATTCATTTGAAAAGTATGAATTAGTTGTAAATGCGTTAATTAAAGGTCTTAAACTTAGTGGTGGCAGGACTATATAACTTCGTATATTTAATGCAGTTTATTGCCTTGTGTGTTTACACTCTAGCCGTAAAGCTGACGTGCCCTCGACGCGCCTCCATATAGACTTTGAATGCAAACCAGTCTGGCGAAACGATAGGTGGAGAGCAAAATGTCAAGCGGCTGAATTCTATGGTGCGTTCACACATGCGACAAAAACGCATCCAACGCTTCAAGGGCCGTTGCTTCACACAAAAGCATTTCCCGCGTCTGCTGTACATTCAAAGACTATGTGGAAGCGCCTCGAGGGCGCGTCAGCTGTAGTCGTTGTTTTGCGTTGGACGCTCAAAACGCGCCTCCACGGCCCTTGACGCGCCTCCACATAGACTTTGACTGTAAACCAGAAACACCTGAAGCTCAAAGCGCGTTTGGTGTGAACGCAGCAAAGTGGACACGGTTTTAATGCGCGAAATGCGCTTAGTGTGAACGCACCATTAGACAACCCCAAACCTTGACATTACCAGAACATAAAACTACTCCTAACCTCAGTCTAAACTTAACCTGCACCTTAATCCTGATACTAAATATAATGCTTCACAGCATTAGGCTTCAACAACATAAATAAATGAACAATAGAGACTATAGAAACACCCTTATGTCAAAATTTAATCGATGGAGTGATTTACGACCTTAATAATTGTCTTTAATTTTCAGCGACCGCATAGAAGATGTAACTAAGCCTCTGTGAGAAAGGGTATTTAAGAAATAAGCACAGATTCACTGATTTAATTTGTGCTTGATTTGCAGCATATATTTGAATTTGTGCAACAAATACCAAAAGAAAAAACAAAACTATACAAAACCTGACTGGCCTTTCAATTTGATAAATATTTACACAGACCATCATTTGATAGAATCGATAGAAATCCAACTGCACATATCAAAACATCAAATCTAAATAAATAATACAAATTGTATTAAATATTGCAATACATTATGATGCTTCACATTGATCATTTCTAAACTTTAGTAATAGAACCCTCAACAACTACAGGTGTACTATATTTTGTAACTGAACAAACTTAAGACAAGTAAGTTACTGGATGGAATTAAAGCCTCATTAGAACCAAGGAGCAAAAACTAGATAATTTTAAAGGCAAAACAGTCTTAAAAGTCTTAACTGACAAGCATTGCTTGAGGAAACAATGATAGGTAACATTTTTGAAAAAGAATGTGTCGTGAACTGTGTTTTTCTGTGTATTTATTTTGAGTCCCTGTGTCCCTTGTGCTCTCCGTGTTGTCCTGTCTCCCTTGATTGTTCCCAGGTGTGTCTTGTTCCCTGATTACCTCTCGTGTATTTAGTGTCACCTGTGTCTCTGTCGGGTCCTCATCGTTTGTGTACGTCATTCTGTTCATCCTGTTCAGCTCTCCACTTCGTTTGCTGTGTTGCTACTGGTGTAAGCCCTGGCTTCAGCTCAGCCGTGCTGCCAGTTTTGTGGGCCTGTTTTGGATTTGTGTTCATTAAAAACCACCATCATTCATCTTACCTGGGCCTCCTGCTGTTCTTCCTCACCACCACTCATGACAGACTGCTGATATAAGGCAATCACTGAAGAGTGATTAATAATACCAAGATCACAATCCTTCAGCAAAGGCTATTTATATATTTCTTAAAACTTGCTCAGGAAAACTATTTAAAATTTAATACATTTTAAAATATTTAACAAATCATTTATTCACTGGACAACTTGTTAAACCAGTGGAAAAACAGTACTGTCAGGCTCCTGGTTCCAGCGACCCCCAAAGTTCTCCCTCTGCTGCCGTCGTCCCCCAAGACTCCTGGTGCTGATGATCCCGTTCAAAAATAAAAACATCCAGCGTGGCAGCCAGTACCTCAGCGTTCCCAATTTATACATGTTGACGAATACGTGCCCGATTTTTGGAACATAGTTAGTTTCTCTCCTGGGCTTTCTTTTTTTGTCTCTTCTGGGCTGTCGTCTTTGGTCTCTTCACTTTGCGGGACATCCTCAGATTTCGCTGCCACCCTGGAACTAATGCTTATAAGTTTAACCTTTAAAGCAAAGATTTCTTCATGGAGCTCATCACTCTCCGCTTTAAGCCTTTCCAATTCTTCACACTTCTCTGTCAATGAGGCCTCTGCGTTGTCTCTTATTGTTTTAAGTGTCCGTTCAAGGAGCACATTTGATCTGAATTGTTGATCTGGCGTCCTCCAAATCGAATTTCCTAATCAGTTCTTTAAGATGTTCATTTTGAGTTATAAGCATCTCATTTTCTATTTGCCAGCTCCTGGCATTTGTTGTTTTGGCTTCGAGTAAAGCACTCAATTTTCATCCTCAAGTTTTCCACCACTGTTTTAAGCTCCTCATTTTCTCTCTTAAACTTCCTGCGGCTCTTCTTTAAAATTTCTACTTTTGCTAACAAGAAATCCTTTTCCGGCATTGCACTTGCTTTTATTTCTGCCAAAAAGAAATCCTTCTCTGCCATTGTTCTTGCTGTCTGTGCAAATGAATTTCTCTGTGGACTCTGGGAATACAGAGACAGTCACCAGACAGGATGTTTTTTTTTTTAAACTTTATTCACAGATACAGGGTATAACAAGAGAGAGAAACATTTATTATGCCTCAAGAAAAACCAAAACAGATAAATACAGATAAACAGTATTCAAGAAAAAACTAAGGGGCTTCGGTTCCCAACAGTACATTCAAAAGCAGTACAAATTTCAATTGTTTTAATAGCTATATTTGTCAGTCTTTGATAAAGGCATGGCTTTCCCGACCTGGAACAATGAATATGACATTTAGCTAGTAACAATAAAGGATTTATGAGAAACTCAGAATTGTTAAGCATGCTTTTAGTGAGGTCAAGTAAGACATCTTCCCGTAACAGCATAAACTGGGCTTCTATGTTGTAAATAAAGTCACACAGATTCTGCCAAAAAAGCATTAACAAAGGGACAGTGCCAAAACAAGTGGACAACAGTTAAAGGATATAAATCAGAAAACGTACAATTTACATCAAATTCTTGCTTGAATATAAAATTAATATACACCTTAGTAGGGTGTATTTTATTAAATATTTTATTTGAGACTTGTTTAATCTTCCTGCATCACTGAACCCCTTTTCAACTGGATGGAACAGGTGTTCTAACTATCTGTGCTACCCATAAATCCGTCCTACCTTGTGGTAATGCGCACATCGATGCTACGTCACATACTGCTTACTCAGCAGATTTCTTATCAATACATCCTACCTGTGGAAGTTTTGTTTCATCTGTTTTATTTCATCGATGATTAAGTTAAGCTTTATTTATTTTATTTATACATGGCTTTATGACCCTGTCCCCATATTTTAAAATATTTTAGTTTAATAACACTCTTTTATTAAATAACCCAAGCCCTTTAAGACGGACTCAGAACTCTAGATTGGGGATTGGTGATAATGTGCCCAATCCATGAAGGCAGATCTATTCAGTCTAATTCTGTGCTTTGAGCTACATTATGCTTTATTATTTAGTTAGCCTTATATCTAGAACACCTAATTGCACTTCATAGACCATTTGAAAGAAGGTTTATGCAGTAAATTTTACGTTTGACCAAGGTAGTTCACTTATTGTTTTTGTTACAGTTTTTCATTATTTATTCATTGTATCAATACTCCTAATTGGACTGATTCAACAAATGAAAGTTGTGTTGTTTTTAAATATTTGACTAAGCTTGCGAAGCTATTGGTGTGTTTTTAAGTCTGCTGTACTTGTTCAGAGTTATCAAATAAATGAGCAATTCAGTACAATTATGTCTGTTTAAAAAAAAAAAGAGCAGAAAACATTTTAAGTCAATTCAACACTTTTCTTTGTATCGGATTGTGTTGGCTGATACTAAACCTTAGATATCTGTATCAAAAATGAAAAAACATAAAAAAGTTGAAGGGGAACAACTATTTTTGCATAGCTCTTTATCTCCATGGCTGAAAAACAAAGCAGAGTCACAAATGGACAGCAAAATGCAAGTGAGTGAAGCCTAAACTCTGCACTCCAACTTGGCAGAGCTCCTCAAGGAGACAGCTTTCACTTTTCTCTGTGTTCAGTTCTCAATTCTGTTAGAGAAACTAACTCCATCTGAGAACAAAGAATGTACAGAGCAGGTCATTTCCGCTCCCCTGCCCCAATGGCTGCTACAAGCTGGTGATAGCAGACAGATTACACCTCATCTGTATGCAGAGAGGAAGACTCTGTCATCCCTCCTTCACTGCCTGCTACTGATTACTCCTCGCGGAGGAAGGAGGGGCAATCAATACTGCGAAACACTGAGGCTGATTGAATATCTGGGTGCACAGGTTAAGATTGCTGCCACAAAGCAGCAACAAGTGTTTTAGAGAGTTTTAAAGGCTCATATATAATAGATTTTCTTGAATATCAAGGGGTAAACTGAGAGAAACCTGTTGAAAACGGCAACTGAGGTCACGGTGCTCCTTTTGAGAGAGGAAATGTAAAACAGCAGAGACAGAGTTGTCAGACTAGGTTTAGTGTGATCTGCTTAGAAAATGGAGAACAGGCAGGTGTTTTTTCATTGGGTAAGAGTTGAAAGGGAATTTTAAAGATGAAACATAACAAGTGCAAATCCAGTGCCTCGCAAAAACAATGATTTTACTGAATTAAAAAGGCACTGACTGGTACTTCATTTTATTTATAGGTATCCAAGTAAAAGGGGAGTAAACATGCCACACTTTTCTCAGATTTCTTTTGTATAAAAATAGCTTACCAAAAGTATTTAAAAACATTGAAATCCTACAGTTACAGTAAACTACAGTAAGTTTTTTTTTTTATGGTCAAGTGACAAATTGGATAAAGTTTATGAATATTTCTGCAAGGCACCAGACATAAAATCCTAACCTCCGTTGTAAAAAATACAAAAACCAGGGGACACCCAGATTGCACTACAGCCATACTCATTCAATAGATTAGAGTATACATTCCTACGAGGCTCATTTGTCCAATTAAAGGTACTTTATGAAAATGACAACCTTCAAGCAGATGTGATGCATCTGTTTTGATATCCTTCTTGTTTTTTTTTTTAACAGAATCAGCTGGAAAACGGTTACATAAGAATCACTAAATTAATTACTGGCCGGTTATCTGACTTACGGCGTCTCTTCGTAACTTCATGATGATGTTTGATTACCAAATAATTTATTCAGTGACTTTCATGCAGTGGGGACATATTCTCTGCCAAGATGGCCTTTTATTCATTAGCTTTCAGGGTTTTACATGCATTATTGAGCAGTCAGCCTTCAGGCCAACTGTCGTCCTTTCTCACAAGTACAGCATTTTGGCAAACCTCAGTTATAGAAGCAAGACGTGTTTCCTCATTCAAAAATCACTTTGCAGCTGTTCAAAAATATATAAATACATAAATAAAGATGCACCGTATGTGAAATTAAATCAGGCAAAGCATAATTGAGGCTTGATAATCTCAACCTGCTGTGTCAAGATGAACATGGATCATCTGTACCAGTTTTGTTTAAAACAGGCATTAATTGCCAGATTAAAATAAGATCTATTGTTCAGGAGAAGTCACTTATACTGCTAAAGCAGAAAACAAGAGCATCTTTGGCAGCAGCAGCAGGAACAGTGTGGCCCTGCAGGCCTCTTGCAACTCAACACGACTAATGGCTTCATTAGTGAAGGGAGATAATTAGGATTAACAAGCCTCCTGAACAACCCTGCACTTAAACCGCCATCTGTGTCAGCTATCGGTATGTTCACTACAGGAGGAAGACTTCACAGAAGCTTGTTTTTTAAAATATGAGATATGAAATATTAATGGGCTCATCAATCAGTTTGAGACATAGTAGTCTATAAGGCACACATCACTCATTTTATTTCTGTTCTGTTGCCTCACAGCTTCATCCAAGCATGCATGTGAAACTGCTGAAAAGAGCCACATCATATTTCAGATTGAAGAGTTTATCAAGTAAAATAGGTGATGATATAAAATATGACAAAGTTAGTTTTCTCCCAACACCGTTATATCTGTATAACAATTAGAAAATGAACAAAAAAACATGGTAGCTAGTTAAGTTAATAAAAACAAAAGAAGAAAAACAAAGAAAAGTTTAAATCACAGCAATTGGACTGTTCAAAAGCTTGAAGCAGTAGCTCTAGATCTGTGCAATTTGTTACACCAAAACCTGTGATCCATCATTTTCTGTGACCAAAGGGGGTGATAGCTTGTGGTGAGAGTGGGCGGCACAATACAGGATATTTACGGGAAAATAAATATACAAGAGCACGGCGGGAAAGGGGTGGTAAAAAACGTCAGCTTCCTGGCCAAAACGGGAGACTTGACAGGTATGCATCTTCTTCTGTAGTTTTTAAATATTAAATGATTGATGTTTAGATCTCAGAGTAGCCTTTTCACCAAATACTCTTACTTGAGTAATTACTTGTCCACTTTTTATTTTTACTTGAGTGAAAATATGTGGAAGTAGAGCTACTCTTACTTAAGTGCAACTTTTGGCTCCTCTACCCACCTCTGCATGACAGTTATTGCTCGTTATGGTGTGCAGATGATCTCACAGATTGCAGGTGAGGGAAGCTGAAAACCTGAGAATGATGAGGAAAAATGTAAATAATGTAAATACAAAATGTAAATACAAGAAAAAAACACAAAATAAAAACAATCTTAAGAACCTGACAGATTACTTCATATTTAATTTTCCAATCTTTTTGATTGCTTTAATGTAAAATAAATCTGAACAGGTCAACATCCCTTTAGATGTCAACCTGTAAATTGACGTAATATTACTACTAATAAGGCAACAAAGTGTAACTCACAAACTTAAGCTTTAAATGAAGCTGCTATAATTTCCATGTTTGAGTTATAATCCTCTGCTGCACCTTTTTTGAAACTGCTGTATTATCCATTTAGCTAATAAGTTGACTACTTTGATAAAATGTTTCCATCTCATACAAACCATATCTGAATGCCCGTGTCCATCACATTTTCTCAGAACGAGGCTGAGTGTTTGAGCGGAGTGTAGTCATGCCGATGCTTACTGCCGGCTGCTGGAATCTTGTCATGAAGTGGGGGAAAAAAACGCAACACCCTCCGGGAACCCCCATGATTCTGTCATGTCCTTTCATCGTGCTCTGTTCAAGCTGTGTCTCCCCCAAGGTTTTCCATTACGTGTGCTTCCAGATCCCTACTAGAGAGTAACACCATCTGATGGTACAAACACAGCTATAAACCTGTGCAACACCCCGAGTGACCTCTGGCAGCTTAATTTATCTGCACCCAAGCATCCAACTCATGCTGGTTTCAGTGTTTGTAATTTAAAAGCTGTCTAATGGTTAAGAGCCACTATAGTGTTTCAAAATGTTGCACACAGAGCTGAAATATGAATCTGGAGGAATATTGCTGCTTCAGCTTCCCCCACTGAATGCACCCAAAAGCCTCAATAGTGTTATCTGCTTAGGTCTGAATGTGCTGAAACGGCTATATGTTGGGTGTAAATTTCGTAAGAGGTCCACTGATTTGGAAAATATCTTTTATAGTGATGTAATCTGTGAGGCTGATGATCTGCAGTAGTAACTTCTTTATACCGCGCCATCGTTCACACTGATTCTTATTCATGACGAAAGCATTGCTGAGTGAGCTCAAAATAAGCCTTAGTCTGCCGTCCAAAACAGAGATCGATGTATTTAATTTTGTGAACAGGATGTTTTCCGCCAGGAACAGCAGCCTGTGTCATCGACACAGACTGAAGATAGCCCTTTCTCACTCTTTTCAGAGTAACCTTGTATTTTTTCAGCCTTTTTAATGGATCCTACTTGTCTGTGTGACCTTTTTCAATAGGAGACCAAATCCTCAGAAACATTACCCTAAAAATGGATGAAGAAACTTGCCTTTTGGCGATGGTCCCGCTCTCATTTTAGAAATATTATCCGTTACATTTGGGTCAGAGGGACATTACATCATCACTGAAACAATAACTCGAATTAAGCAGAAGCAACTTCCTTTTTCAAATTCACCATAAATGCTACTCAGTTCAATTAATTTTTATTCTTGGTAAAAGATAATTTCATTATATCTCATTTCAGTAGAATGAGATATTTATGTAACAATTAAAATCCAAAACATATCGTATACTCAGGAATATAGACTGGTGAAACTGCGCATCTGCTGAGTTTATCATATGAGCTACTTCTCAGTGAAACACTGCTGAAAATGGCTTAATATCAAATCAATCAATCAAATTTTATTTGTATAGCACATTTCAGCAGCAAGGCATTTCAAAGTGCTTTACATCATAACGAACACAAAAACACAAAGTCATGCAACATAGAATCAACAATCAAAAACTACATTGTCAAGTGCCATCATTAAATTTGTAATTGATTACGTTTCAAATACAATTCTAAACAGGTGGGTTTTTAGTCGAGATTTAAAGGAATTCAGTGTTTCAGCTGTTTTACAGTTTTCTGGAAATTTGTTCCAAATTTTTGGTGCATAGATGCTGAATGCTGCTTCTCCTCGTTTGGTTCTGGGGATGCAGAGCAGACCAGAACCAGAGAAATGTTAATAGAGAAATATTGTGAAGGGGAGGACTGAAAAGAGCAGGAGCCTCTCAGAGAAGCACAATTTCAAGGTGATAAATTGCGAAGTCACATGTTTGGGGTGACACTTTATTTGAAGGGATATGGATAAGACTGACATGACACCATCATAAAGATATCATAACAGTCACAAACATGGAGTCCTCATGAATATTTATGACTGATGCAATGAAGTGTCATTCGGTAAATAATCCAATTTTTAATGCAAAGTTGACACTTTTAATGCAAATTTTAAGAGAACTTTGTGTTACAACAGTCATTATTGACCAAATAATGCAAAGTTTACATTTTTAATGCAACTTTTAGTGCAACTTTGCATTAAAAGTGCCATTATTTACCAAATGACACTTCATGACAACACTTGTAAACACTCATAAAGACTCATTCATGTTTGTGATTATGACATGTTTATGACAGCGTCATGTCAGTCTTATGCACACCCCTTCAAATAAAGTGTTACCAAAGTGTGATATACACAGCATTTTTATAACAGCTGAAGGTTGATCGTGCTATAAAATGGCACTATGCGCCTGAAAAATACATATATTAATACATTAATACTGCCCCTGTGATAAATGTTAAATGTGGGTTAGCTGTGTGTAGATCTTCCTCTACATGTAGTTTCAGCAAGATGTAAGAAAAAAATCTTGCATGCCAACATTTAGCACGCATAAATAGATTTGTGAATTTCAAAGTTCAAGGTTGTGTGTTTTTATTAAACATTTTAAGTAGACAGTAACTATAAGAAAACCACAGACATACACACACAAACAGTTACAGTAAATACTCAAATGTAAAAATTTTTTTTAGAACTGATAGAGTGGCTGAGTATATCCGAGCCCGGATGGGAGCAAAACAAGCTATATCCTAAATGGATGACATGGATCAGCCAGAATAGATTTTGCATTTTAGCGCCATTAAATATAGTTCTGAAGAGAACTCCTAGACATTTTACCACACATCTTTATAACACAAGGCAATTCTTCATGTTGATATTGAGTGACTCATACCAATAAATGAGAAAAAAATCGTCTGTATGGTTATGAGAAAAAGTAGAAGCTACGTTGATGTTTTTTATTATGAAAAGTATCGAACAAACCTGGAAGCTGCAGGTTTTTATTGAAACATTACATCGCAATATAGTCACTAATAAAGACTTTACTGTGTGTTCACACAATTTTAACAATAACAATAAAACAGTGGAAATAAAAAAAGTTGGTGTTGTACCTTCCCAAAAATGTACCTCAATGTCTAGAATAATACATTAAATGACCAATGAAACAAATATGCCAGAAATCTTGTTAAACTTGTTTCTCCACTTGGAAGCAGAGTGTCTGTTCAGTAGATGCATTTACAGCATGTTTGTTCTTTATGGTTCAGCCTCTGCAGGTTGTGATATGATTAGTAGGTACACAGTTGGATGGGGTGTGTGTGTGTCTCTGAGGTGGGAGGAGAAAATTGCAAACCATTCTTCTTTCCCGCCCTCAACATTAATGTCTCACTTGGGCAGCTTTGCTCCGATTGCTCATTTTCCAGCTGCTGCTTTTTAATAGAAGCCTCTCCTATGGAGCTGGACAGTTGGTTTCCATGGAGGCTCATTTAGCAGCCGGACCAACGCTCCTTCTGGGCTTGTACATCAAGAAAGTCAAAGCGTGTGACGTTCATAAAGTTCATTCTCCTTGTCCATTCGCAGTCAGTGACCCAGTCGTTAGTGTGCTTTTAAGTTTTATGGTCTTCCTGCAGCCGACTACACAACAAGGACAACAGCTATGGTCGAGTTTATATACAACTACACAAAGAAGAAGAATCTGAAGAAAATATCTCTTCATTTTCAACAGCCACAAAGAAAAAAATAAATAAATTAAAAATTCATGTAATTATGTGATTTCAAAAATTTTTTTTATGAGTATCAGAAAAGGGGGAAGAGAATTAGGGTCACTGAGGAAAAAAGTAATTCTGGCTTTAATTTCAGAATTCTGACTTTTGATCTCAGAATATAAAAGTCAGAATTTATTTATCTATTTTTAGTGGCCTTAATTCTCTTTCATAAGAGAATTATGAAAGATTATCTTATGAAATCTTTCATAAGAGAATCTTATGAATTTTAAACAAATTTTTTACAAATTTTTACAAATTTTTTGTAAAAAAAAAAGTTCTGAAAAAAAGAATATTCCACATTACAACATATGTGGTACTTTGACCTGTCACATAAAAACATAGTAAAATACACTGAAATGTGTATTTTAACATGGAAAATGTAAAAAAAAAAGAGATAGGGCTTCATACAGAAATTTCCGTCTGCAGCTCTATCTACTTGGTTCACAAAGTTTTCCTTCCAACTTGATGTCCCTTAGGCCTCCTTTATGTCTGGCAGCTTGTTCTGGATTATAAAAGTGGTACTTAGCAGTGACCACATAGCAGGGAGAAAGCAGCAATCTATTATCACTGGTAGTAATTCTATGCTCTTCTCGTTTGTTTAATTTATCTCTTCTCACATCTTCCATTTTTCTGCCTGCAATATGGAAATAAATCTCAGCAAATAGAGCTTTGATTTTACAGTATCTCAGAAAACAATTTTACTGCATGAGCTACGAGTAAAGAACCTACTTGGGGTTCTTTGCAACAAGAACTTGAAAGTCAAGATGTTTCAGCTTGACGATGCCTGTCAGCAACAGCCCCATATTTTAAATTTCATTGTAGATTATACTTAATTCACTTTATTTTTGCATTCTCTTTAATTTTATGGTTAATTAGAACACACATCTACTGATGCCTTTTACTCAAAAGCAGACTTTGGTGCACCCAAATGTGCTATTTAAATGAAAAGCTCATTATTCATTTTGGTAAATGCAGAAAGAGTTTTCAAAGAAATAAAGGTTCAAATCCTGTTCTTGTTGCTCAAAATAGAGTGTTTTTCTGTTACAAGTGGATATCTTTCTTTCAGTAAGGCAAACCTTTTATAGGCTTAGCTCTTCTTTAGGTTGTCAGACAACTTGGTGAATACATATCTGTTTTTTTCTAAACAGAATATTTATATGTATAGAACTTCAGATTATACATGTGTGCTTTTTATGTAAACTGAAAGAAAACATATGTATGCATGTTTGACTCATTTGCTCAAAGCACAGGAATAGCTATTAATGCACACAAGCTAGTAAAAACAGAAAAAAAACAAGTTTTGATAAAAAAAAATGTCAACCAGCTGCTCATATGTTCAGGGAACTAAGACAAAATACAGTGCTGTAATCTCCTGCTAAAGTTAATTACCTGGATAACACAAAATATCTGAGACATTGTGAAGGCTGTTACATTTTGCCACATATACCGGTGTATATACGAGTACTTTCAACTGGTCAGATAATTATTAGCCAAATTAATCATATAGTCGAGACAAGCTGTCAATTTCACTTGAGTTTCAAGCATCCAGCATGTCGGGGGAGTACCAAACACATAGTTAGGCTGACATTAAAGCTTTATTTTTCTGTTGTATCATCCCTTCCTGTTCTACAGAAATGTGAGGTAGATATGTAATATTGTGACAGAATGAGAAGTCCTCTAGTAGCTTTTATATCAAGACATATGACAAATTTTGCTCCCGTCTCAATGCTGATTGATGTATACAGGAAATAAGTTATTAATCTACTAATATTCTCCAGACAGGGGTGACACAACCTTATTTTATTATTTATTTTTGTCACATATGAAATAATAGCAAATTAAATAACCTAACCCAAAGAAACATAAATTTAGAACCAACAGACCGACAGTGAAAAGGATGGCATCTTCCTGCTCTTTATTTGACACATCACAACCTAAATCAGAGGATTATTTCTTCAATTAAAGCTGCTACATTGAATTGTGACTTCATATCCACATTTCCCTATGAATTCAACTGGGCTTTGTATTTTTTTTTTCTCTGATATAAATATGAGCTATGCATGATTATGCAAAGCAGAAGGGAACCAAAACAGGTTGTGTAAGACAGAAATCTGATATGACTGTCTGAATACTTAAATGGTTAAAGGGTTGATCTCTGCTTCTGGCTGTCATTAGCAGCGAATGCATAGCGCTTTAGATCTAGCACATTTCATTTCACATGTCTCTATGTCCTGTTTGGTAAAAACAACTCTGAGGTTCATTAATTCATTTTTACGCCTTTAAAGAGAAGTACGTACACTATGCATGCTCAGAGGAAATCTTCATACTACTTATTCCACTTTTCCTGACCTATTTTCTCCTTATGTAACACTGGGCTTTTTAAGCTGGCTTCTAAATCTGTGCTGGTTTTGTCTTTATCTCCCTGTCATTTTAAATTTTGCGCTTGTTTGCTATATCACTTCTTTCATCCCAACAATGAAAATTGAAGGAAAGAAAAGAGCTTATCCCCACATGCTTTTTCTGCTCTTTTATTATTGTTCATCTTTAACAGGACCATTGCTTCATGTGTCTTGGATGTCAATTATTTTTTTGTGGTGTTTGAAAATTTAATAAGGCAGTTCAGCTGTCTGCAGGGATCTTTTATGATTGATCTGAGAATCATAGCACAGTTTAACAGGTTGTTTTTAATTGCATTATATATAAAGTCACAGCTCAGGTTCAAGAATCTGTTGACACAACTATTTGTCCTGAACGATGTTACCAAGTATTTTTTGTCTAGTCTCTAGTGCAAATATCTTAAAACAAACTTAGAAGTAACTTGTCAGCAAGATATAGGATCTTGATATAAGTCAATAATTCCTTAATATAGATTTTTTTTTAAAACATGAGACTGATTTCTTTCACTTATAACAAGATATTTTTGTCATGCTTTAAGTGAAGCAATCCGTCAGTAGAACTAGTACTTTTTCATTAATATTAAGAAACTATTGACTTAAAACAAGGTTCTATATCTTGCTGAAAAGTTACTTGTAGGTTAGTTTTTATCTTATTCAAAAGACAAAACCCCCACATGTGACCG
This sequence comes from Brachyrhaphis roseni, assembly GCA_903066815.1. Classification (NCBI taxonomy): domain Eukaryota; kingdom Metazoa; phylum Chordata; class Actinopteri; order Cyprinodontiformes; family Poeciliidae; genus Brachyrhaphis; species Brachyrhaphis roseni. Next base: position 171,356 of record CAEFZY010031408.1, read on the forward strand.
TTGACCTCTTAGATGAGAAGTTTCCAATTGACTTAGATGAAATGGAATCAACACCTTTCCAAGTCCCTGTACTGTCAAAGGAATTCTGAGTGAATACCAAATTTTCTAGTTTTTTTCACCTATACAGTCGGTGAAAAGGTGAAGCAACCAAACTCTAATAACCTAAGTGCATTAGCTATGAATGTGGAAGGAAATAAGAAGCAGCCATGTTTGTTTGGGGTAACTGTAGTGTCATTTGTGTGTCTCACATAGACTTCTGAGGCGGTGTGGACTGACTAATGCGAGGCTATTTGTGGATGACAGTGAGAGCTGCGTGATTAACTATGTCAAGTGTGGGAGGCAAAGCTTTAATATACTGGGATATTTACACCATGGCCTTCTGCTCATGGATTTCAGCCTGATCTTATTTATCTGCTGGCTTTATCATCAGCAACCGCCTTCTGTATGCCCTTCACCTTAAACTTTATAGTTCAGAAGAACAAATGGAAAACAATAAGCAGTACAGCTTTGCCCGATATTTAAGTGCCACACTTAAATATTGAAATATGCCTGCAACCAACCCAGCAGCTCTTTTTTATTTGAGGACAAATGTGCAGCATGCAGAGGAAGTTATATGCTGCGCTGGGTTAGCAGGAGATAAGACGTGCTACATTATCGGTTCAGATGAAAAACATTTTTCTTGGTTAATTCACATTTCATAAGTTAAACATTTATACCAGTGTCTGAGGAATTTTTTTTTTCTCAACTGTGGAATGTTTTATGGTCTATGTAAGCCTAAATTGGATTGTATTAAATGTACAGCAAGCTAATACGAGTTCCTCTGTTACAGTTATGTAACTGCATTATGTTAGCTTGATTTCACGCAATTGTGGTGGGATTCTCTTGGTTGTTTATTTGATTTGACTAATTTTTGTTTGTTTTGGATGTTATTTTCTTTGCAAAAGGAGGTGTTTTGGACCAGACTGTGCAGCGTGATCACTGCTAAGTGTGACAGAATGGACATTAGAAATAATTACACCCCCTCCCTTTTTCTTACTTTATTTAAAGACTTCTGTTGACTATACTCTTAAGCTGCACTTCTACTCAAACTGAGAGATGCATTAAACTGCAGATACAGCAGCGGAGGCGCTCACTGTCGCGCTTGTCTGTTAACAAGTAAATATCAATTAGCATTGCTATTTATATTAACTGTCGCTTGTAGGGGAAGTGAGCTAGAGTAAAGTAACCAGACATTTGTGTGAAAGTTTTGAATGAGTAATTGTTTGACCTATATTGTAAATATTTATTTATGAAGCGAGCCAACGGCAATTTAGCACAGTAACAGCTGGTTAGCGGAGGCACTCACTGTCACTCTTGTCTGTTAACAGTGTTCATCAAATAAAAGAACCTGCGAAAATCACACGTTAAGTGTGCAACATGTTTCTTTTGATTTCTCAAACAGGTATGGGTTTTATAAAATATGAAAAATATTGTTAAGAGCTTTATTTTGGTTTGTTTTTACTGTTCCATTATAACAAGGCTGACCAAATGTCATTGTTAAATTTGAAAATATTGTATTTCTGCATATGTCCAAACATACCTCACTTATTGTGTTTTCAGTATAAACCCAGATTTGGCCTCCGAGCCTTGAGTTTGATACGTTAAATAGGAATTATCTGATGCCACAATAATTGTGGCACAGGTACAGAAGACGGATTTTTTTTCCTCAGAATTCTGACTTTAATCTTCTGAGAAAAAGTTTTTGAATTTTTTTTTTTCAGCGACCCTAAACCTCCTTCCATATATAGGTGATATGGCAAAAAGATAAAAATAAAATAATAATCATTCTTCACAGAATTATTTCCCAACTGTCCTCAGATTACAGGTTTGTTTTGTCTAATTTCTTCAGAATGAAGACTTTTTACCCGTTTATAAACTGTGCCAATGTTTCTAGGGTGCTGTTGTAGCAAATTTCTAAGAGTGTAGTTCTATTTTTCTTTTTACAAAAACTGCAAATACTACCAACGACATTATCTAGAGTCAATAAAGGCATCCTGATGCTTACATCAGAATGCCTCTACATGCTTGTAGAGGCAAACAGCATGTCTTGCGAAGAAAAATAAACTGTTTTGTTGTGGTTCTTCTGCTTGAGGCATTCATTGCATTGCATTGATGCTCTCCCACATATTTTAGCTCCCAACATCTGGCTGCAGAACAGTAGAGGAGAGACACGAGAGTTCCTGGGAATCATTTGCCTCTCTGAGAGCCGCTTAGCTGAGGGGCTTGGCAGGCGTTGCCTCTGACAAACACATTGTTTAAAGCTTCAGAAGATTAGCTGAACTCCAGCAACTGCCAGGCTCTGATATGACTCCTACCGAATTTACAGCAGCTTTGCCGAATGAAAACTGTGCGAATTGGGGTCTCTGGGGGCCACAAGAGGCAGGTGTGTTTATTCCATCATAGAAATGGAAGCTGGAGGTGACGATTGAAAGCATCTGCAGTGCTGTTAGAGCTGAGGGGATAGAGACCCAGGGTAGACCCCCCTCAGCAAATTTCCCACCCAAAGGCAATCTATTTTTTTTAAAGGTTCTCATCACCTACAGGCTACTGCAACCCAGTGTGCTGTAAATCCGTCGGATGCAATTTATTCGACAGGAAGCTGACGTGGAGTTTCCGTGCTAATGGCTTTGCAGGACCCCCCAGCTGAGACTTAAACCCACACCTTGATTCCACTGATTATAACGGCTGAGTTCAGAGACACAGCTAAAACAAATCAAGTCAAGTTAGCAGGGTGCCACGTTCCTTATCAGGGTAATTATTTTCTTATGTAACCCAGTCCATTACGTGATCTGTACAATTTCACGATTTAATGAAATTCACACTTTGAAACCAAGTTTAAGGCTAATTTCTGTGGCTCAGAAGTACAATAATACCTCACTTATTGTGTTTTCAGTATAAACCCTTATAATTTATTTATGCACTGTTAAATCATTAAATTAGATGAGATAGATAGCAGTAGATGCATCCATCCATTTTCTTACACCATTATCCCATTGGGGTCAGGAGGGGTGCTGGTGCCTATCTCCAGCTGTCGCAGTAGATGCATAAGATTTATTTATTTGTGTTAATTGTGCCTCATGGTTAATGAAAACACAAATTTAGTTACTTAAAAAACCATATCAATCAATCTTTATTCCATTGCAGAAGGGCCCATTGCAAAAAAGAGAAAGAAATACAAAAAGATAAATAAAATAGGTTCTGAAAAAAACACAGCTCATGATGCTGTTCACTGAGTCACAATCATAATTTTAATCTACCAACATAACCACAGGGAAGACTGTTGACCTGACTGCAAGTCCCTAACACAATCTTTAAGAGAGTAAGCTACAAAAGCTAATTGCTAAAAAAAAAAAAATGTTAAAGATAAATGTTGCTATAAGTATACTTACAGAATGTTTGGTGGAAGGAAAACATGGGACAGATAAATGCCTTCAGGCAGGAAGAACAGTAGCTTTGATGGGATTGTGAAGTGCAAAGTCAGAGCCTCAAGAGTTCACAATAGGAGTTGGCTATATGGATGTAAGGTTTTATCATGATATTTTGTGGCGCTATTGTGATAACAATAGTACCACTAATATCACAATAATTTTCCAGCCTGCTTTAAAACCCATGTTATCACTGTGCTTCATTGACCTGAAAACTGACCTGAATCACATTGAGATTCGTTGGGGTTTTGTCAAGAGAAAGATGAGACACATCAAACCCCATCATGATTCGTGCAAAAGGAGCCCTGACCAAGCATGGAGCTTATGAACTGCTCAGTATATTGAGCTACTTCACATAAAGCGCATATTTGTGCACTAAAAATCCCTTTTTTATTGGTCTTATGTAATGTGCACATTTTCAGATAAGCTGAAAAGCTCAGGAAGAATGTTTCCTCAATATTAGCCTCCCCCTTTTCATTCTTCTTTGATGTCTTACAGTAAATGCAATTAGGCTTGAAGAATGACAAGTCTTCATCGCTTCCCAGAGGAAAATACTAAGCCTCTGGAATTCGAAATGAATCTCTTAAGAAGCACCTGAAGGAAAAGTGAAATTTAACGGCATATGTTGAGGGATTTCAGCATATGGCATTAAAGCACAGAGGCATGTTGCATCTCTTCTCTGAAGGCTTTCATTTCTTCATCAGTTGCAAAAACAAGAGAAAAATTTGCATTTGTGAAAGAATTGAATTAAATTTGATGATTTTATGATCAAAGAAATAAACATATTTGAGTCTTTTTGGAAGCAGGCTTTTCACAATGAGAATTTTAGTATTTTGAACATGAAGAGCTTTTACAACGAGGTGTTGGACGACACTGCTTCTTCTTGCCTACCCACTACAAAAACCTCCAAGACCTTGGTCACAAAAGGAGATAAAAGCTAATTTGGATGTAAAACACTGCCCCAAATCCTTCTCTGCATTATTTATTAGTGAAATAGCTCTAAGCCTGGTCTCTTGATGATTATTCAAATAGGAGAGATTTAGCAACTTGGTGTGCAACTGTTTTTGATTCAGACTAGAATGTGTTTTAAAAAGATTTTTAACGTATGCTTCCTTAATTTTTGTTGGATGAAAAATTCTTCTAAATACAATATGGAAAATAAGTTAGAACACAGTAGTTATGGAACTTTGTAAAGGAAACAATTACAAGTTTTTTGCTGAAAAGATGGATTCAATTACACCACAAGCCTCCTCCTTCAAACATGTTTTTCATAGCTGGTGCAAAGCACTGAAACCATTCAGAAAATGAAGTGTTTTTGCTTTTCTTACCATTCTTGGTTGTTGCTGGCTTTCATCTGTGGGGTCGTTATTGTCCTCTCTACACTTACCTTTTGCTTTTGTGTCAGACTATCCTGCCTACCCTCCCTAGAAAAAAACAAAAACAAAAAAAGAAGTTTAATTTTAACTAAATAAAAATAACACAATTGAAGTATAGTACTTCTACCTGAAGTAGAGAGTATATCAAAAAGAGATTTTTTTTTCTGATGCAAGGTCGAAATTAAGAGATGTATTTTCCTACAGTAGAAAAATATTAATCTATTTCTTTACCCTTGCAAAGTAAAATGACATAAAGATGCTTAATACACAGGTGATGACTTTTTCAGTATTTTCTGAAAACATCCAAGCTCATATAAATTAAATCAGCCAAATTTAAATGAACATATTCTGCTTCACATGGACAATATTTGGGTGGCATATTATGTGCCTGGTCAAAAAGCGGTGTGCTGCCCTAAACATTAAAACACCACTGCAGAGCAAAGCCCAGTTCATGCATGAATGGAGTTATATTTTGGCCATGCAAAACTTCCTTACCAACCTTCCTGGCATACTGTATTTCCTCTCTGCATCACATTTCCACAGATGGCATTTCATCCACCAAGACAAAAAAAAAAAAGAAAAAAAAAAAAGTCTTTGCCAATGTGACAGAAGCGACCACAGTAGACAGGAAGAGTAATCTAATGGCACTGAAGTAAATTTTATTTTTATTTGACTCCATGTAGCTTGTGACTAAAATCCTAGATTGGTAAGCATATTATATAATATGTTTATTTATGGTAATCCTGCAGCACAGGAACTCAATTACTTTCGCCTTATTTTGCAGAAAGTGATTACATGAATACAGTTTAACACACAATTGGTTAATATTCTAGCAGGCAAATAAATAGCAGAGAAGAGATTAGACATCTAAACTGAACTAATCTCATGAACACATTAAAGCAGTAACATCATTCTTACATTTTCCAAAATTGTCACTGCCATTTTTATAACCAGACACCTACTTTGCATGTGGACAAGTACAAACATGCAGCAAGAAATGGACTAATCTAGCTAACACTAGTAGAGTTAATATGTTTTTATTTAAATGAACAAGAGATGTAAAGCAATCTGTAAAAGTATTCAAAAATCCATAAACATTTCCCCAACTTTGTGTTGAAATCACAATTTTCAATGTATTTTGTTGATCATTTTTCAAATTTCATATTTTCACTATGGTATCCATTTATAATCATCATAGTTCCAAACTAAATTTTTAATTTGCTAATTATTTTCCAGCCTAAACATTTGCAAAGGACCTAAATATTTAGGTTGCTAGCCATCTAGCTCTTAGCTAAATATTTAGCTCCACGCAAGTAATTAATTCATATGCAAATTAGTTTGCTGTTAAGAGAAGTGTAAAATCAAGATAAAATCCGGTTTTGCAAACCTCTATATAAACTCTGCTGTTGGCAAAACTAAATCACTTCAGTCTTTTTTATTCTTGCTTCTTTTCCTCTCGACACGTCCAATGTAGTCGCTGCGGTGAAATCAGACCACTTCCGGTTCATGTTCATTCATTCTGAAGTTGCTTTAGAACAGCTATTAAAGTATTATTCATTTAAAAGAGAAAATAATTCATGAAAATTAATCAATATATTGTTTCTAAAAACCCCTGATAGTCCAGAGGGTTGCATTGTATGGCCATAATGACATTGCTCTGCCTCTTAATTCTAATTTTCATGCACTTTCTAAATAAATATTTAGAAATTTCATATATTTCATTTCATACAGCACATAAAATATACTATCAAATTAATAAGTTATTTGACAAACGAATGTAGTCTTTATATGACAAGTAGGAAAGGTTTTTGATCAAACCATTTTTAATATGTTAGAATGGCTCAGTAATAATCCAGATCTAAATTTAATTGAGCGTGTGCTTTGAAACCAGATTGGAAACGGTTGATAATGTAGCACAGACATGGCTTACTCATGAACTTCAATAGAAAAGTTCTAAAATCAAGATAAGGCAAATCCCCTCTCGTATTTGTGATTCTCCCACAACATCTCCATTTATCTTGTTTTTACCAGCCTTTTCATATGGTCCAAAAGTAAATCTCCGAGGCAACTGAGCTGAATCAGTATCTTATTTGTTCAAACTGAAGGGAGTTGATGCTCAGAATAAATATCAGAAATTATGTTTTATGTGATAATTTTTCTGGATGATGTGTTAGCAAAATATTTTTCCTAGTCTTATTTCTCAGTCTATTGCACATATTGTAGGTTTTCCTAATATAAACTCAAACTCTTACACTTTGAATGAGCACCTTTGCAACAGTTAACGATTATATAAGTGACCCGGTTTCTTTTGATTTCATTAGCCATGACAAATAATTTTGAAATCCAGTTCATCAATACGGTTTTTATACACCCTCTGTGCAGGGAGAGACCTGCTGCAGAAGGGCAGGGCTGTGTGAAAGTTTGGATAGTTTAACGCTCGCACATCAAAGAGCAGAATGAGTGTGCCTGACAGAGCAAAATGCGTGGTAAAAGACTGCATCTGGGAAAAATGCATATGCATAAACTTGATTAAAAGCCTACAGAATATGCAGCATCTTTTCTAATTTCAGTCTCAATGTAGGCATACTGCCACTGACTCACTGTCTGAGTCTCACAGACACTGGCACTCTCTGTTCTCTGTACTCTGAAGCAGAATATTAAACAGCTCGACCCTTCAATATGTACCCAACTGAATTCTTCGGCTCCCATCCAACTCATCTGTCTCGTGTCGTTGAAGCAGATAAAACTGACAAGTCTGCTCTTGTAAGGGTGAATTAACCAAGAGATCAATTTTCATCCTAGCTGTGTTGAACACCTAAAGACAAATGTTGAATTGTGTATGAGAAATTTAGATTTTTCCTTTTATTTTTCTAGAGAAGTACCTTATGTAAAATTATGAATATTTTTTGAAGAAGCTCACACCATTCTTTGAGGTTATAAAATAATTTCAAACATACTTAATGGCAAGAACATGAATTTCAGGATATGCTGACAGAATTAATCTGGCTAATTATGATTAATCAATTATTGAAAAATCATCAACTGACTTAGCAATCGATTAATCATTTACTGCAATATAGAGACGTTTAAAAAAGCTTATTTGCTGGAAGAACAACACAGTGAGAGCAGTAATTAAGCTAAAGCTGTACTATAAACATGCACTTTGCAAAAAATCTTCTTTATCTGTACGGATGCACTTGTAGCATATCTGTGAAGATAACAGTATACTATGTTTCAGATAAATGTAAATTAATTGTGACCAATAAGGTCAATGGGCTAGTTTTCTCAGAAGCTGGATGCCACTCATGAAGGAGCAGACAGACTAGAGGATTGCAGTTGCGAGTGCCTTGTATTTATAGTGAGAAAAATTATATACATATTTACAACATCAGTGAAAAACATCCAAACGGTCATATAAAAATGCGCAAAAGAGAAAAACAAAATTAATCAATCAATCCATCCCACAGTTCCATTATTGATGAACCCACACCCTTCAGTTAATCCACCCCAAGCTGGGGTTGGTTAGAGGTCCCAAACGAGGTAATTCTAAAGTGCTTGATGCAGGTCATGGACTGACGAAAGTCAGATCAGAGTGGGAAGGAAATTGTTCGTTGGTTGCAATGAGCCTCCTACCAGCCTGGCAGGAGATCAGAAGTCTTCACGCACTAAAAGTGCAATCTTTCTTTGGGCTCTAGGCCTGGACTTTCAGCTCGCCATCAAAACCTGGCCTGAATAATAAACCAGGACCATTTTCTCAATATATATATATAATCAAAACATTCTAGTGTACATAATCTAAACAAATGCTCAATAAATATTTAAGGCACCTTATTGTTCTCCAATTAATTGTTCAAGGCGACTGTGGGCGTCTGGATTTACATCGCAGTCAGTAATCTAGCAGCTACACAACAAAACACTCAGTGACATCAATGAGCTAACTGCTAAGTTACAAACAAACACTCACCAGTTCCGCAGTTTATATCTCACACAAATTTGAGATCAAGGGGACAGGGAGTGGGAAAACCCAGAGAATGAGGGAATGAAGTTAAAATTTACACCCGGGTTACACACTGTTTGCTACAAATGATCAAGCAAGCCCTGAAGGAATGTTACTGCTTTTTAGGTAGAGATGGCATAGTTACTTTAAAAAAGTTACTTTAATTAGATTACTGATTACTCTTTGAAAAGTAACTTAGATAGATTACTGATTACTTGATTTGGAAAGTAACTACGTTAAATTACAAGTTACTCTTTTAGTTACTTTCAGCAGCTGCTGACAAAAACCCTCCACCACCTGTAAAAATTACATTGAGCTTTGTCAATACTTACATAATTAGGCCCGAGCAGCAAAGCGCTGCGAAGGCCTATTGTTTTTGTACTGTTTATTATTAGGCCCGAGCAGCAAAGCGCTGCGAAGGCCTATTGTTTTCCTATTGTTTATTATTATTCTTACACCCAAATGAATTGCCTTTTTGGGGGCTTTATCATATTCAAAAACTGGCGTCAAGCCAGTTTAAAATTTACGTATTTTAAGGTCGTCCCAAAAATCGCAAAAGAAACGGCCACATCATTTCTCCAGCAATGACAAAGAGATCGAAGGAGAGATGCGTAGTCGTCTATAAATCAGACATGCATTAGATATCCACCAACCTTTCTATGATTTACTTTTGTGAACCTCTAAAGAGCCCAATAGCATTAAATTGTAATTTCAATCCACTGTGCCCCCTAGATTATTCCAACACTTGGATCTCCCTCATATATAAAAAGATCTAATAGACATTTTTGAGGTGGAATGATGACATCACTGAAACTGCACCCACTCAGAAAATATTTAAATTATTGTTTGACTGCTACTTTTTCACATGTATATAATACGAGTGTTGGTGTGAGATGCAAAAACAGGATCCAGAAATGATTAAGCTCTCAATTTTCTTTTCTTTATATAGTTCTTCAAACTTTCACAGCATACATACACACCCTGACAAGCATTCCAAAGAACAGGAGGGAGCGTCTCCCACTGATTCAAATCACCTGGCTTTTAAATCATGGCCAGCACTAATTAAGGGGCGGAGACAATTACATTTCCAGGTAGAAGAAAAAAACAAAGTGCTTAGCGGGTAGAAACTTAAATCGGCTTCTATCTCGTTAACTTCAATACAAACCCTATCAAAATATACACCGTTGAATTCAGAATGAGCTCCTCTTTTTAAATAGATGGGTGTAAACGAGTTTTGATATGTCTGTAGAGATCAACGACGGATTGAACGAAAAACTATTAGAAACCTTTTCACTAATTTACTAGAAATATCCAGAAACAATTTCTGTAATATGTAACATTTGCCTCTTGGTGTCTCTATTACTCCAAACATCATACTTTGAACAAATCAGCTGAACTAGAACACTTGTGCTTCCTCATGCTTCGGAAGCAAAACGTTTGCTTCCGAATCTCGCCCACTTGGTCTCTGTTTGACACTAACGACAATAAACACACATGATATACTTGAAAATAAATACAAAATAAGGTAAAAACATTGTTCGTTAGAATGAATGAAAATTTTTAGATACTTAACTAGCACATTTTTATATTAAAAAATATCTGAGAATATTGCTTACTTGCATAAGCTAAAGTTAATGTTAGCCACAAAGTTTAAAGAAAATAAAACTCACCTTCATATCCCTGAATGTATGACGAGGGACACATCTGAAAACCTTTCTCTAGCTTACTTGTTGGAGCTTCGATTGAGGTACATCATTAATTATTACCTTGGGCAAGCCCTGCAAGCACCTAGTGTAAAATGTCATTTTCAATAGACCGGAAGCGAACGAGCCGCTTATCCCCGAACGCGGAAGCTGACGGGCAAAGAGATCACAAAGGCTAATAAGGATCTACAACGAGGTACTGAACCATGTTATACATCAGTAAGAATTTATCTCTCCAAGAAGTTTACATACAGTCTGTTTAAATTTAAAGCAATGTTGAAACATTTCATTGAACAATCGGGTGAAGTTTTCTTTCCAAAACAGAAAACAGCAGTTTATGTTACATAATTACCAAGGCAATAAATGGAATACTTTTTGTCCTTACCTGCAGGTGGTAATGGCTAGGCTTGATGAAAATAATTAGGCACAGCAGGTTTAGGAGACTGGAAGGTATTCTTAGTTTGTTTTTGAGTTATCTTATCGGATGGCTGTCTGTTTTCCTAATGCTTATATGGGAGATGATGAGTTTAGAATAAATTAGAATCACAATGCCTGTGTGTACACTTGTGTGTGAGACTGCATCAGGTTCATTGGGAGACCATTTCATTTTTCCCCTCCAGCGTTTCAGAGTGGTGTTGGCATGTCATGCAGTGGTAGCAGCACAACTGACAAAATGGATACCATGACATTTACCTCAAAGGAAAAGAAAAAGGCTTGACTGTGAATAAACAGTGGATATCAAAAGTTTACACACAACCAAGCAGGTTTTTGTCCACCCTTATTGTTACACATATCCTACACCATTCTATTCTGCTAAAGAAAACAGTTTGGGACAAAATGACAGTAAATTAAAGCGTTCCTCTTTAGTTATTATTGATAAAATTGTGTGCCATCATGGGTTATCATACTGGCCAATTGAAACATAAAGTCAGAAAATCAACTCTTCAAAATAGAAATTTAAGTTTCTCTTAAATTGATGAAAACTCATCATTACGTATGGCCAGTTGGCTCAGCTGGTCCAAGCGTGGTGCTAATAAAGCTGAGGTCATGGGTTCAATCCCCATACTGGCCCATTGAAATCTAAAGTCTTCAGAAAATAAACATTTAAAAGTAAAAAAAGACTGAAGAATAAGACGACACTTAAAAAAAACCTGGAAAATATTATTATGCATGTTGATTTTGAAAAACATTAGAATATGAGCCCTTTTCTCAAAACTTCATTGTGGTAAAATCATGTAAGTTTTTCTTAACTCGATGAAAACTCATTATTATGTACGGTAGGTTAGCTCAGCTGGTCAGAGTGTGGTGCTAATAACGCTGAGGTCATGGCACACAAAACGCACATGTATTTGGTAATTTTCTAGATATGATATTAGGATAGTATAAATCTCCTGATTCTTGTTTTTTTAAAGCTATTGAAATTGTAACAACAATGATTCAACTATATCACTGGAGCACTCAAATTATTATGACATTCATTCTAATGAGGAGTGTAAACTTCTGTAAAAGACAGATGGGTTTTTTTCCCAAAACCTTGAATTAGTTTTTCTGTTTGTGCTTCACATATTTGGCCTTCAGCAACTCTTTCTTAACACAGATTGCAAGGCTGATTTTGTCTGCTGCACAAGACCAGCTCTCATACGATGAACTATTCATGCCTTTATGCCTACATCACAAAGCAGAAACAAACATCAGAAATCTTCTTACAGAGGCAATCAGATGCATTAGAGCAAAGAACATTTGCTAACATGATTTCCAATAGATGTTTGCATTCAGCAAAAAAATTACAACATTTCTAATTTAAATGAGACAAAAGTAAAAATGTGTGACTACTCAGCTTGCAGCTCTCCAACAGGAAGTATATGCCAACTGTTGTGGTTGTGCATGTTTTAAACAAAATCTGGCTGTTGGATGCTAATCCAATTATGACCTTGATTACAGACCATAACATGCATCATTGTTAGACTCAAATACTCTTTGTTTCCTTGTTCGCCTGACTTCATTAGGCAGAAGGCTGCCAGTCCCATCTTTTATTCAGTGGAATACATCTATTTGTTATAGGATAATAAGCTTTGCAATCATTATAATGGAGGACAGACAAAACAAAAGCTCTCTACTGAACATACAAACATTTTCAAAATTTATAAAAGAAAGCATACATTGTACAAAATTAGTGTCCACAAAAAATATTTAACTGGAATAGATTTTGCTTTACTTATTTATGATTAGTATCTTTTTTAATTTATTTTTTCAGAAGACATGGTAAATAAAAAGTAGTTGGAAATATTTTTAATTTATCGTTTTTAATCAGTGGCACAATTGGTAGTGCTATATCTATCAATGATAATGGCAGGAATACAGTGCTCAGTAAGAGACAACCAGTCAGAGCCAGGAGGAGGATCTTAACAATGTCAATCATGCTAATGTATGTGCCTCTGTTAGAGCCTGTCCTGTATGCTCAGGATAGTTAACATGGCCACTGATAAACAGTTTTCTGGTATTGCTAAGTTGCTTCTCTACCATTACGACACTGAATAGCGCATACGCAAGCTTGATTGACAGCACTAAGAATGGCTTTGATTGGTTGTTTTTTAACAACCAATCAAAATTTCTTCAGATAGCATTTCTTCAGATAGAAGAAATGCTATAATTTCTTCAGATAGCATTCAAAGCTTGATCATGCCATGACGACAATTTTAAACAAATACCTCAAAACATTTTTTACATTTATTGTTTATAAAAGTTACAGCACTTTCAATATTCTCTGTTAACAGCCGGCTTTCTTTTGCAGCTTACTCTCCATATGAAGATTGTCAATGGCCGAGTCCTTGACTAACTGCAATGACTGGTTAACATAGTATTTCTGCATTGAAAAGTAATTCATTTTTTGGTCTTATGTAAAAAAAAAAGTGGTTCGTTTTTTCATAAGCTGTATGCAAAACTCCTCAAAATTATGGGCAATATGTTCATTCACTCATATATATAAAAAAAAAAAAAATCCCTTCTCACCCACCGCGGGTGGTGTTTCTTCCTCTTAGCTCGGGTCCTCTACCAGAGGCCTGGGAGCTTGAGGGTTCTGCGCA
>CAEFZY010031414.1:0-40536 GCA_903066815.1 Brachyrhaphis roseni
GCAGAACCCTCAAGCTCCCAGGCCTCTGGTAGAGGACCCGAGCTAAGAGGAAGAAACACCACCCGCGGTGGGTGAGAAGGGAATTTTTTTATTTTTTTTATTTTTTTTTATATATTTTTTTTTAATGCAGATCATGGCTTGCAACACTTCTTCTTTTTCTAGAAGTTTTCATTGAAAGCAGCAGAGAGCGCTGAAATAAAGGACTTGCAAGAGGATTTACACCATCCAAGTTTACGCTGCTTAACTGTGGCAACACGAGTGGCTTTCTTAAGTGTGTTATATCAATAGATAAATCTGTTTGAGCTAAACTCTCTCCGTTTTTTGAAAGCTCAGAGTGCGACCACATGGTAGCAATCTGTGTCTTCAAAATAAACTGACCTGAAATAGCAAGGATTACAGACGTCTGTGGTCCATAAATCCAAATTGCCTCGGCTTTAAGGTTTGTGGAGCTTTTGACACAGTATAGCTCAAATCATAACCAATCTCTCTGGGCAATGACTCACCCCGTAAATAAAAAATGAAGAAGTCAGTGGTAGAAAATCACAGGAATTTATCCAGCTTTGTCTGACTCTTCTCTGGAAGTGAAGCTTGTTTTGGGCTGTAAGTCTCAGCAAGCTTAGTCAAGCACAGAATTGCCCCCCCCACCCGCTCGCCCACCAGCACCAGGCCATCTAAAGAGAAATGACAGAGTGACAGGCTGGTGCACATGCAGCCCAAACTTCACAACGGAACAACAAGGAGGAGATTTTTCGGGAGAAAACGTGGAATCGAAGCGATAGCCATTATCGTTTCGACAAAGAGGATTTTAATACCTTTTTTTTTTTTTACTCTTCTGCAGAGCTGGGGAGACTGATGAAAATGTTCTTCAGCAGTTTCCCATTGATTTAATAAAAAGGGCCTTAACTGAGCAAACACTGATGAAAGGGAATCATTATCTGGGCTTGTATGAGGTCCAGAGCGCTCCGATTCTTCCATATTTATTGCCAGTGGTTTCTCTTATCTGCAGCCCCCGAGATGTTTTTAGAAAGCACCACACACATTTTACAGGGGGTGAGGAGGGGACTGATGTAAATTAAACTAAGTATGGATTATTTACAGTGACTTTCAAACTATTTCCTAGCACTTGTTGTTGAGATTGACCAACACAAAGCAGTGCACCATGGAATTAAAGGGAAAAATGCACTTCAAAATTATTTACAAATAATATGAAAAGATACTTGTGCATTTTTACAAAAAAACCCCCAACAAAACAAAACAGAATAAACAAGGTATTTACTTTGTGGGTTGCATAGAAAAGCACACCACCCTTTTCAAACATTCACAAAAATACACTAAAAATCATTCAGCTGCATAATTATAAAAATGTGTGTCATTAAAAACCCTTTTTAAGCTTGTAGTTATAAGAAAATGGGAAAAAAAAAAAAAAAAAAAAAAGTGAAAACAGCACATTTTTGCAAAGCCCTGAAAGGGGAGCAGTTACATAAAGTGAAGCACAGACTGAACTCTCAGTTACTTTCAAAAAGACATTTCACTTCACTAAGGTGAAACATTTTCCCTCCCATTCACCACACACACCCCTACACACACACACACACACACCCCTACACACACACCCCACACAAATCTGTGAGACTTAACCCCCTTGTGTATTCCTTCTATTAAATCAGGAGAAGATAATCATTTGGTGATATGAGGGACGCAACAATGGTTGTGGGCGGCAACGGTATTTTTGATCTTTTCTCTCTCTCTTTTTTTTTTTTTGCCCCAGTATGGAAGAAAAAAAAAATCTTTGCAGCAGCGACGACTTTTAATATAGCTTGTTGCCTGGAGGCAGACATTAATGAGTCCTTTTTGTCAAGGTGAAGGAACAGAGACAGCAGGCAATATGCCCAAGTTTAAAAGGATGCAGTCGCAGAAGTGAATGGGTGTAATGTGTGGGTGATGAGTTGAGACTGCTTTGCGTTCAAAGCAAAGACGCTAAGCTTTCTTTCTCTCTCTCTCTTTCTCTTTACAAAACAAGATCTGTGACACAGCTGAAGCACTCTTATTTGTTTGAAGTCTCAAAGTAAAAGCTAATCAGCAGCGTCACGCAATAAATCTATTGTTTTATTGCTGACGATAAAGGCAAACCAAACTTTCGAAGCAGTTTGGTCTCAGGTTTGTTCTTGGTATCGGCTTTTGACGGCGCGGCCACTAGATGGTGCTGTTTAGTTGCTACTGTCTTTGAGAAAGTTTTCCTGGCTGCAATGCCAGAATTATCATCACTATCATCTATTGGCCGGCAAATATTTAACCTTAACATCAGGGCGCTTGCTTTTGCTTTTGCATCAGACGCAGCATGCAAACTATCATTTTGAGACTAAGCCGCAGATTCAGAAGCTGAATAAAAACCTGTGCCCACGTGTAGCTCGAGCAGCTTATTGTGTCCGATTTGCCATGCTCGGTACAAAAGCCCTGGTACAAGGAAAACACGGCATATCTGTAAAACGCGATGACTGAAAGCGCTTTTTCTTATTGTTTGTTTTTGTTGCTTTTCTTTTCTGTGCCCACATTCCAGGAACACGCTTTGATTTTTCTCCAGCTGCAAAAGGGAATGAGCAGACAATCCCATTGCCACCTTGTGTGGACGGCCTCGACAAAAGCTGAGCAGAACGGGGCCTTTTTCTACCTCAAGGGGGGAACACAAAACAAATGGGGATGGAAATTAGCTTAAAAAAAGCTCAGCCGAAGGCAGAGCCAGCATCTTTTTTGTTAAATAAGAGTTCTCATGAACACCATCTGTAAAAAGGGAAGCCAGACCCTTCATTTTTTTCCACATCTTGACTCCCAAATATCCCAAATCCCAATGAACCTGTCGCGACTTGTTTGTAAATCAGAGCAAGAATATTTTTGTCCCTTCTTCTCAAGTGCCAGGCTCCTAATTTCTCTGTTTATGTTGCTTCGACGGTAACATAATCTTGTTTTTTATACCCCTGTGAGCTGCGGCAGCCGGCCTGGCAGAGCGAGCAGACAGCAAAAAAAATGAGTGTTATCAAGTGTCAGTGCTGCTCCTACTGATACAGTCATGTACCATGACAGAGATGCAGACGGTGGGGCGGACGGAAAGGCAAGCTGTATAGGTGAAAGGGGAGGTCACGTGCGCTTGACACAGAATTGGAGGAGGAAGTTTAGAAAGAAAGACGTTGAGGTGATGGAGTCAGTCGGATTCTCAGAAAGTTCTCTTCCATGTCACATGTGAGTCTGCGGCGCTGTTTTCCAAAGAGAGCGGCTCTATTTTTAGGGGAAGGAATGTACACAGGCCTCGTGGAAAGAGACCATAACAACAAA
Organism: Brachyrhaphis roseni; assembly: GCA_903066815.1. Classification (NCBI taxonomy): domain Eukaryota; kingdom Metazoa; phylum Chordata; class Actinopteri; order Cyprinodontiformes; family Poeciliidae; genus Brachyrhaphis; species Brachyrhaphis roseni. The sequence continues at coordinate 3,328 of CAEFZY010031414.1, forward strand.
CAGTGCGCAACACTCTGCCTGCAAAGAGAGAGAGAGAGAGAAGCACACGCAGTCACACAGCATCACCAAAACAACGAGGAAAAGAAAGTACAGCAGAATGCCAAGATGTCTTTTTTTTTTTAACCTGAGCTTGTTTTAAAGACGGCACCCTCTGCAGAAAACAACCAAGACAACAAAAACACCAGGAGACAGGTAAGAGATGTTTGGGAGGATGGTTTTGTGATCAGGAATGTGGCATTTCATGTGTTGTATAGAGACACTGAATATTTTTTTTCTCCAGACAAAGTGTAGTACTGATGAATTGCATTTTTATTATTATTATTTTATTTTTTATTTTTTTTTAACATAAAACAACACATAAAGCATAAAATTAAAAAGGCAGAGACATTTTGAAACACACCAGTGACAGTGTTTAAGCCAGAAATCCAGATGAGTAACTCAGTCTGATCCGATATGCACAACCACTTTTAAAAAAAAACAAACAAAAAAAATTATATCTGAAAGCAGAAGTGCTGAAAGTGCCTGTAAAAACAAACTACAAGACTGCAAGTGTTTGCACAAGCTCAGCGGTGTTCAAGCTGTGGTTAAAGCACCACAGGTGGGACTTAGGTTGTTTGGTAGCTGAAATTTAAATGCTACATTATCTGAGCAGAGCTAAAAAGCACCAACGGCCAAAATACTGATTTGTATAAGCAAATTGATGTTTCCCTCAGCAGAAACTAGTCAAGAGAGAAGCGCAGTAGAGAACAGGAACTCCATGTAAACTAAAGCAGACGAGTAACAAGTGCTGTTCATGTTCAATGTGCTTTTGAAGATTAAATATTGGAAATGAGAATGACATTTAGGTCATGTTCCAAATCAAAGTCAGAAAAACATTAGAATTTGCTCATTTATATGTAAAGTAGCCATGCTAGTTATTGTTAGCAATACAAGCTAAAAACCAAGAATTTTTCTTCTTTACGTACTTTTTAAATTGCTTTGGCAACATATTCAACACAAGTGGGTGTGAAAAAAGAGAAATCTTCTGAAGAGTAAATAAACCGCTTTGGAAAGCAGCCATCTTAGATTTTCAAGGTTGATCAGAAACCTCTGACTTTCCCACTTATAGCATTTTGTTAATTACTACAATTTGAAACTTGAACATGAGTGGACTGGTTAAACTGATTTCCTCACACAATAACATTGAGCTCTTTTTGGTTTACAGCAGCTTTAAAATGCCCGTCAGAGAGGGGGTGCTTGAGAAACTTAGTAATTTATGTTTACAAGGAATCCAAAGATACAAGGAATCCAACAAATCCAGGTGACTGTCCAGAATGCTAGTTATTTTACGAAACAGGCAGTGAAAAATGAAGGGATGCTAGTATATGTTTCTAAGAATGAAGTTCTATGCAGTTTGTTAAAGTTATTGTAATTTTTCCTCTTACATTACATGAATTATTTAATGTCATCTGCAGCAATAGGAAAAACAAAATCTTTACCATCAAACTTTATAGTTTAAGCTCTGAAATGCTGAGCAATACCTCCGAACAGGCGTGTGAAACCATAAGGATGGAACAACACATACGAACATGAAACCAAATGGCTTGGCATGATCTGTTCTCAGCATGGATCCACCTGCTGCTGAGGTCCTTCACTACAGGGATGAGGAACAGTCCTCCACCCTGCTACTGCAGCTGCACAAACTGAGGGCGGAGAACATCCTGACAGACGTCATCCTGTGTGCCGGTCACACTGAAATCCCCTGCCACCGTAACGTCCTGGCGTCCAGCAGCGCCTACTTCCGAGCCATGTTCTGCAACGACTTCATGGAGACGCGACAGACCAAGGTTGATATGAAAGGAGTTGGACCTGTCATTCTGACCAGTATTGTGGACTATGTCTACACTGGACTCATTAGCATCAGCCTGGATAATGTGCTTCATCTAATGCAGGCGGCGTCCATGCTGCAATTTGGCCGCCTTTTTGAGGCCTGCTCCTGTTTCCTTCAGTCACAGCTGAGACCAGACAACTGCTTGAGCATGTTCAAACTCTCAGATCTGATGAACTGCGACAGTCTGAGAAAAAAAGCAAAAGAGATGGCCATGGAGAGCTTTACTGACGTGTCCTCGTCTGAGGACCTGTGCGAGCTTTCTTTACAGGAACTAATGGGGTACCTGGAGGATGACAGCCTTTGCGCTCAGGAGGAGCAGGTTTTTGAGACACTTGTTGCTTGGATCCGTCATGATCCCGTCTCCAGGCGGGGGACCATAAGCAACCTTTTCAAAAAGGTCCGTCTTCGACATTTACACCCTACCTACCTCTTCCAGTTCATTGCAAATGATCCTCTGATCCAGTCCTCCACTCTCTGCACTGAGATCAGTGAATCTGTAAGACGTCTCATGTTTTCGATTGGCACAAGAAGCGTCAGGGACTTTGTGATCGACTTTAAACCTCTCTGGGCTACACCAAGGCGCTGCAGCTATGATGACACCTTGGTGGTGGTTGGAGGAAGAAGGAACAACGAGCTGACTTCGAGGGAGGCGCTGGTTTTCGATGAGAAGAATCAGAAGTGGCAGCGGCTCACCAAGCTGCCTGTACGTCTTTACAAAGCCACCTACGTAGCCCTTCACAACATACTGTACGTTCTGGGAGGCTTGACCACAAACACAAGCAGCAGCCAAGTCAGCCGGACGGTGTACACCCTCTCCCTCAAGACCAACCAGTGGAGGACAGCAGAGCCCATGCTGGAGCCTCGCTTTGCCCACCAGAGCGTTTTCTACCAGCACTTCATCTTCGTCCTGGGTGGCCTCGGGTCTGATAGACAGCTGACAGCTAGTGTTGAAAGGTGAGACCTTAGTCAAAGCCTTCCGGTGGTAATAAAAGTGGGGTGCAATGGTAAAAACATTCACCAACAATCTCCCAACATTGTTTTAAGGTACAACAGTATGTTCAACCAATGGGAAGCCGTGGCACCAATGCCAGAGACGGTGCTGTATCCTGCGGTTGCTGCTACCAACCAGAGAATCTACATGTTTGGAGGACAGGATGCCACACACAACCCCGTCAGACTGATACAGGTGAACTCAAGGAACAAACTTCTCCTTGTTACTTTGATTTCTCCTTTTTTCCCCAATTATCCACTCATCTTTTGTCTCTCCCCTTACCTCCAACCATAGGTATATCACATTGGCAGGAACATGTGGTGTACAATGGAGAACAGAACAGTGAAGAACGTGTCTGCTCCTGCTGTTGTTCTAGACGAAAAAATCTACATCATTGGCGGTAGGCAAATGGAGCAAATACTTTTTAAAACCAAAAACAGAAGATAGAACTGTACTTTGGAAAACATGGTTTACAAAAATAGTAAGGCTTCTGTGGTTAGATTGACGGCTACTATAGTAAATGTTTGAAAAACGTCAAACATTGCTAAAGTCGACAGCAACCTTTGGTCTGGGAGAGTTAGCAGGGAGCTGTCAGCAGGGAACCTTCTGGGTCAATAAGGCCACGGTGTATTCAGAGACCAGGCCATTTAAAGCTTTGAAGGTGATAGGGAAGATTTAGAAATCAATTAAGAATCTATCAAGCAACCAGTGAAGGGAGGAGAGCAAGTACAGCTTTCATGTCCTTTAGACCTGTAATGAGTTTAGCTGCAGCAGGTTGAGGCAGCTTGCAGAGATGGGAAGCAGCTCTGACTAATACCTGAGTAAACTGCATTTCAGACTTTAAGGTGAAGGTAGACTGAAGGAGGCTGAAGGAGATGACCCCATATTTGATACTGCCAAGGTGGAGCCATCAAGGCCGAGTGACGGCTTTAAATTAAGAATCAAAGCTTAGGATAAAATATGATTGATTCAAAACAACATGAGCAACTTTAACTAATACACGATATTTGATAGAACTGAAATAATTAGGTGGGACAACCAAAAATCACATTGACTAAATTTAAGAACATTTTGGGCCAGTTTAGAATGTAATGGCAAAAGGACAAACTGCAGCTTTTATTTCATGTGCATCCAAGTATCATCTGCGTGGATGGTTAATGAATATTAACAAAAGGAATCATGTAATGATGAATAGAATTGGCCCAAATACTTTTATTCTGTGTATGTAAATATTTGGTTTCACCTGTAATTGTAGAGGTTTATAGTTGTTTCTGAAATGTGTTTGCCCATTTAAAAAATGATCTCTTGGGGTTCAGCATGTTAAGGAAAACATATTACTCACACGTTTCGTTTTAAATGCCTCTGTGGATTGCGACACTGTCCTGGAACGCCATGTGCTGCACCTCTCTCTCATATTAATGCCTCTGCTGTCACAGGATACACCAGGCGAGTGATGGCCTACGACACCGAGGCCAACAGCTTCGCTAAGTGTGCCAACCTCAAGGAGCGGAGGATGCACCACGCTGCCACCAGCCTCAACAACAAGCTCTACGTCACAGGCGGACGCTACGTCAGCGGCCATGACGTCATAGAGGACACGGACACTTTCGAGTGCTTTGACCCAAAGACAGAGTCTTGGACAAGTAAAGGGAGGTTGCCCTTTAAGCTGTTTGACCACGGCTGCCTGACTCTGACATGCGTCACGCAGAATTGGAAGAAATCATAATGAAGGCAAAAGACTTTTTCAATTTTTTGAGCAGTAGTAAGATATATTTATTAAATTGATTTAAAGCGCTTTTTTATTTAAAAAAGAAAAAAGTCTGGTATCTCTTTGCGAGAGGTTTCTTTTCAACACCTATCCCTTTAAAAGAGAAGTGCTCCGCTGCACAGCCTGTTCTTAACCTGTCCAACTTCACAAAGGATGAAAGTGCTATTTTCAGCCGGCTCTGAATCATGAGATTTTACTTGTCGTGTTTGAATCCCGGAGGCTCTTTGGTTTCAGCTCTCAGGTCTCTCTGACTGCAGCACATGTGTCTGGCAAAGATTATCCCAGCCTTTAATGAAAGTGGGAAATCAAACGGCTGCGATAAGATTTTTAACGTTTCTTTTATGAAACGCTACGAATAACAAAAATTTAAGTCAGTCTTCGTTCAACAGAGGCTTTCAATCTAGACCTTTAATTTAGTATCATTTCTTTCCTATTTGAAAGTTGTCACTGTTTTTATGGAAATTTTCTGGTTTTTTAAGCTTTGAAATAATAAAATTTGATTCCAAACATGCGACTTCTCTTTATGTCTCAGCGTCTCACAGAGAAATACAGTGGCTTGAAAAAGAATCTCAGCAGTAAGTGTCTGTTTGATCCTCTGCTGCACATATATCCATGTTCTGTCCCTCCCCACAAGTAAAAAATTCAAAAAGTTAAACAAAAATGATTTCTCTCTGAAATCATTCTCAGCATCAGGATTTGTAAGTGCTGACTTCACAGAATCTGCAACAAATATCAAATTTAAGTTACACCTCAAAGCCACGATTAGCAACATGTGGTTTTCATCCCCATAATTAAGCATCAATCAATCAATCAATCAATCAATCAATCAATCAATCAATCAATCAATCAATCAATCAATCAATCAATCAATCAATCAGTTTATTCACTCAATTGATCAAATTTCATCAGTAATTAATTCACAAACATATTCTCTTACAACACTTGCAACTCAACAGATGTGTTGTCACAAGTAGTTATTTATATTTTAACTAAATCATATTTAAATTTCCATGTTAAGTCTTAGAAACACTTTTCGATCTATATCTGGGGCTTCCTCTTCACATCCATGCACTGTTTTATGTTGGTCGTTTCTAATAAAATGCACTGACGTTTGCAGCTCTCATGAGAAAAGTGTGAGAAGGTTTGATCTGTGTGCGCACTTAAAGCTGAAAAAAAGTAAATGTAAACATATTAAATGAAAGTTTCTGTCAAACCACAACTCACGACGTGTTTCTGCGTCGTGCTTTCAGGAAGGTGAGGCCAGACGGCAGTCTGTAGGGCGAGCAAGGCTGGAAAAACTACAGGTGATCTGACGTTATTTTGAGTAACAAACAAGGAGGCAAATGTTGCACCACGTGAATCATGTGACTCTGATGGTGAGCTGGCAGATGCGCAAGAGAGAGAGAGAGAGCAGAGACAGAGAGAAACCGATGAGCCGTGTTTCACAACAGAGAATCTGAGCGAGTGATGAAACTCAGCCACAAGAAGCAGCAACAGGTGTATGTTTGAGCAATCGTGTGTGTGTGTGCGTGTGTGTGTGTTTGTTCCTGTGATTAAGGTTCTTAGAGGGTCAGGCAGGACCGACCAGCTGTTGTGTCTTATCAAGACAAAAACAGAGATAGTGGAAATGAGAGCCAAAGTGATATTAGAAACAACCTCCCAGAATAAAGTTTATACACTCCTGCAACAAGGTTTAAATGTTTATCACTGATTCTACATTACATATTTGAACAGGCTGTAGGTCAGGGGTGTCAAACTCATTTTCGTTTTGGACCACATCCAGAAAGAGTTGTGGTAAAGAGTTGTTGTTTTGTTAAAATATTAATAAATATCTGTCTCTGCATTTGATAAGAACTTCTTGAAATTAAATAATGCTAAACATCCTTTGATCTTGATCTAATTTGGAAGAATACAGATAAAACTACTGATTTGACTAATAAAATAATACTTAAGCACACAAATGTAATCCTAGAAGTTCTGTTTCTAGTGTCCAGAGAGCCACGTAAGAAACACCTGGTGGGCCACATTTGGCCCACGGGCCTTGAGTTTGGCACATGTGCTGAAGGAAGATCTCAATTAAAATGTTTCTAACAGCAACAAAGTCATAAATATTCCAATTATTATCTTGAGTTAAGAATAGCTGATGCTGAAGAAAGTAAACAGTGTTACCAATTTTCAAAGATCTTCTGACACAATGTTTTCAAAACATAAACAAAAATATAAAAAAAAAGATAATTAAAACCACAAAACCTGATTTTGTAATGATGTAGCAACAAAATCAAAAGTATTTTATGGCAAAAAGTCCACATTTTAGTTCAGGACACAAGAGGAGTGGAAAACACATGGCTGTGAATGCACCATCCTCACCCGTGACACATGGTGTTGGCAGCATTAGGCTGTGGGCTGCTTCTCTTCAGAAAGAACAAGGAAGCTAGTCAGACTTAATAGGAAGAAAATAGACTCTAATAGAAAACCTGTAAAACCCAGTCAAAGCCCAAAACTGAATCCAAATGAGAATTTGTGGTAAAACTGGAAAATTGATGTTTACACTCAATCTGATCTGAAGATATTTAGGTGTGTAAAGTTTTGCCTTAGCTGATTCTGAAATGCAGTTTTTGCTAAAAGATACTGCTACTTGTTTATGTTATTTGAAGTTGAATTGGGTTGTTTTTTATGCAGCATAAGATTAAATTGTCCTCATTATTCTCTAACCAGAAGATAAATAATCTCATGTTGGTCCACTTAGTAAGCTAAACAGAAACTATTCAGTCTCTGAGAACATAGCTTAGTCACCCACTGACCAAATACTTGCTGGGACTTTCCATATCATCCTTTGGCTGAGCCTGATCTATAAATAGAATAAAACTGACCCTAGGAGCAGATGGCAGCGTATTATTTACTAAATGTTCAAGTTCTCACTGTCATGCATTGTCAGCCTTAAAGTTCTCTTTTTTTTCTTTTTTTACAAATATAACACCATCTCAGTTAACCACATAGGAAACTATTTCACCCCTCTCCATCTGAAGTGTGAGTGCAATCATATGTAGGCAGCGGACTGCATGGCCACATACAGAGTGTGCAGTGATCTTTCTTGTTTTGTTGACTCCTTAGGAATATTACAGCGCTTCATGAAAGTATACACACCCCTTGGAAATGTCATCATTTAAATTACACCAATGTACTTAACAGGGATTTTGCTTGACACAGCAACACTAAATATGCATTTGCACTCAGCCCTCCTGGTTCAGTTCTTTGTAGAATCAACTTTGTCCCCAGCTACCTCAGAAGTTGCCTTGAAAGTTGATTAAAAGTGCCAACTTTGCATTAAAGTGTCATTATTTACAAAATAATGAAAAGTTGGCACTTTTAATGAACTTTCAAGGCAACATCTAAAGCAACTTTGCATCAAAAGTGTCATTGTTTACCAAATGACACTTCATGACAACAGTCATAGTCATTCATAAAGATTCCTTCATGTTCATAACAAATGTTATATTATGTTTATGACAGTGTCATGTCAGTCTCATGCACACCCCGTCACATAAAGTGTTACCAAATAATCTGCCAGTGGAGCTAGTACTTTTTTTTTTATTTTTTTATCAGTATTAAGGAATTACTGATTTAAGACAAGCTCTGTGTTTTTGCAGTGCATCAACTCTGACCAGCTTCCTGCTAAACAGTAACATCCCACAGCATGATGCCGCCACTCCCATTTGTCACAGTGGGGATGGTGTACAAAATTAACTGAAAGTTATCATTTTCTGCTCTTTTCACAGAGATGCACTACTTTATGTCGGCCATCACATAAAGTATCAACAAAAAACATTACATTTTATGTTAGTAAAGTGACAAAATGTTAACAAAAGTCAGACACTTCACTGATGAAGCCCTGCAGAAAAGGATGCAGCCGCCAGTGAATTGTGTGCAGTAAATAAACCCACATCAGCCACATGTGCTAAACTGGTCGCCCTCAAGAGACGGAACATAACACAACACACATGCAGAAGGCGAGCTAAAAATTGCCCATTGCTTCTCGTAAAGGTTTATCTGATGTTCACAGTGGCTGACATGTTTTAGTGATCGTGATCACAGAGTGCGCCATGAGTTAAGGGAAAGAAGAAACATTTACTCTTCTACTAGCCTGTGTTTCAGTGCCACATTTCCGCTATGCTAACATTCTTAGTTATAAAAAAGAATCACATCCTCCTGATGTGACTGAATGATTGGATCAGCTCCATTTCTGATGTGCAGGATGACTTTGAGAAAGTCGCTGAAGATGAGGACAGCTAGACTGTATGCATTTCCCTTGATCGAGATAGTGAAGGCAAAGTTAATGCTTGTTAATAACACAAGGTCGAATAACAGTGTAAATTAATCAACAAACACTTGGAATTATATAATTAAGTCTAACGACAGAGGTCAAAACTCAATCAAGCAGCACTAGACGGGGTTTTCTTTTCTGGATCATTGTTGAGAAAAAAATTCAAATATCACGAAAATAAAGTTATGCTACATTCTCAGCATTTAAGCAACTTCTGCATCCAGTTCTGTACATATGCACACAGTCATGTTCACTAAATTAAAATATGTGTTTCATTGAGGCTCAGTTATCAGATTAAAAGAACTGTTTGAAACCTTGAAGCAGGCATTAAACATACTTCTCATTAAGCTCTGTTATAAATAGCTCTATTAACAATGCTTTTTATTGGTCCGATGTAATATTCTAATTCTAAATATCTTGCTTTCATTAACTGTCAGCAGAAAATCATCCAAATTAACATAGATAAAGGCTTTTCTAACATCCATCTGTGTGAATAATCTATATAATGTGTTTCACTTAGTGATAAAGTTCTTGAAATACATTGACTTTTCAATAATATTCAAATGTATTATTAATGGGTGTGCTAGGACATATGAACATACCAACCCTCACACACACTCTCGTATTATGATCCCAACATGGATACACAGGTCCAGGCACAACGTAAACACATGCAGACACAGAAAGGGAACAATAAAAATAGGCCAGGTAAATAAATAAATAAATACACTAGAAACCCTTCACTCGATAAAAACACAATCTGCATTGCAACCAAATGCTCTGCAAGTCAATCTATTTATAAACTCAGGATTGACAAAGAGGAGGACTGGCGGGCTTCACTGCCAGTTCACTTGATGTGTTTTCATACTAATATTTACACTCACAGACATTTTCCCCTGACATGAATACATTATGTGTTATAAAATGTAGTCAGTCCCCCCCTCAATAACCCTCTAGGCAGGGGTCTTATTGTGAAAATATGCATTAATCAGAACTGGATTCTGAATTTAATTCCAGCCAACATATGCACTTAGGCCAGAGACGACTCTAAATAAATTCAGCAAAATAAGATGGGATTTTTATATTTCGTATAGCACGAAAACTAAAACGTCAGGACAAACTACAACCCAAGTACTAAACTCAATTGTTTCTTCCCAGACAGTAAACATCTTAGTCAGTATGTATTTCAAAATATTCATGCTGCTTCGCTTTGTGAAAACACTCTCACATGAATCTGATCTGTGTCCTGTGCTCCTGTCTTTCCATGACATCGAAAGATCTTCCCTCCTCCTCTCCTTTCTTTCTCCGCGCGCCGTCTCAACGCTGAGGTTGATAAACAAAGCCACGTGTTGCGAGGAAGTTTCCAAAGTGGGCGGAGCCTCGTTGCTTCCGGGTTCCGAGTCGGAGGATAAAAGGCGAGCTGCGCAGGAGTCAACACAAGCACATAAACGCACTTAACGTTAAGAAGGAGCGCTCGGTTTGGCAAAAGCAGAGGCCCCTGCGTGTTTTTCTGCGGCTTTCCTCTTCGACGCCCGGCTGTTAGTGACCGAGTCGACATGCCTTTTCTCGGACAGGACTGGAGGTCACCGGGTCAGAACTGGGTGAAAACCGACGACGGGTGGAAAAAGAGGACAGCAGACGACAAAAACAACAACGTCTCTGTGGAGAGGTTGGTTGTGTGAAGGGCCTGGCCTGAGAAAATGTAGCAGTCTGACAAGAGTTAGTTTGTTTGCTTGGTGTTAGAAATATGATGGTGGGAGGAAGATGAGGGAGATGTTTTGAAACGAGACCAAACTGCATTGCAAACAAAAGGCAGAGTGAGGGGCCTTCGTGTAAGTTTCCATCAGTGTTTTTTGTTCTTTCTTCTGGTTGCCAAGTTCCTTTTCAGGCTAATCACCGAGCTAATAATAACCTGACAACAAGTGAGAGGATTAACAAACGTCTGCTGAACCTGGCCACTTTCCAAAAATAGCAGCATTTGCTTTCTAAAACACACACACCAAAAAAAAAAACAAAAAAAACATCCACATTTGATCATGGGCCAACGTTATATCCAGTCAGAATTGAACTTCTGCTTCGTTCTCTTAACTTTTGTGCGGCTCACATGTGAACTTTGTTTCCCTCCCCAGCTTCTGCAAAGACAACGAGCCGGAGTGTTTTAACAAGGAGAACCTGCTGCTCTCTCTCGGCTATGAGATGTCTGCCAAGAAGAGGAAAAAGGATCTGATGAACAACAACTCCAAGGTCCCCTGTGAGTCCCTGCGAAGAGAGACCCAAACATGCGCAGAATAAATGAGCTATGTAATAAGGCACGAGAAATGCGGCCCAGATCAGAAGGAGAACGTGTCAGGACTTTGTTTTTCCCCCCCTTTATTTAATTTTGATACAGCGGTGCACAGGTTGTTCAGCCAGAAATCGAAACATTCAAAATGTACTGTATCTAACAATATCACCAGATCAAATGCTACACTTTGTGTTTTTTTTTTTTCACAATGGTAAAGTAGATAATTATAGATTGGATCTTTCGATTTGCCTTGAAGCCGGAGCTTAGGTCTAGGATTAGCAGGGACACTCAGGTGGGATTTGATATGAATTTAGCACTACTGGTTTAATGCGACGAGTTCATACCTGCAGATTCAATCTTTTTTTTGTTGTTGTTGTTTTTTGTTTTCTGCCACTATACAGGATGCTGACCTTTTTATGGAGTTTCAGTTTTTCCAGCCAACAGAGCATTTTTTACCCCCCTTTTCTGACATGGGACCCGGATTTTCTGACTTCCAAGAACAAAGGGCATAAATCTCAGCCTCAAAAGTTACAGATGGATACTTTGATGCCAATGCGATCGCTTTTTATTTATCCCAAGAAGTACATTATTTTATGTGTTCTAGTCCTTTAGAAATAAAATCGGCAACCAGAAATGTGTATCGGCTATGAAAAGCGCGCTTGCTGCATCTCTAAATGTGGAGCATTTCATTACCATTCCGTCAACAACTAAACCAGCTCTGAAATTGTATCTTATTTGTGTCGCGTGCTCGTGCATTTATCCCAGAGCTTATGAGCAGCTCTCACAAACAAGGCCACTAACGTAAAACACTTTCTTCCTGGTTTCTCTCCGTCTTCCAGATTTCCATAGGGAAAAGTGGATTTACGTTCACAAAGGAAGCACCAAGGAGGTAAGACCGCCTCAATTAGCTTTCTATCAACTTTCGCAATCACAGTTGCTAATGTAAACAACTCGGCGCTCTTGCGCAGGATTGCAGCCTAATACTCTGATAATTAAATTCTCCCAGCGCCACGGATATTGCACGCTGGGAGAGGCCTTCAACCGCTTGGATTTCTCCAGCGCCATCAAGGACACGAGGAGATTTAATTACGTTGTCAGAGTGAGTCCTCCTCTTTTCTTTGCTTTTTAGTCGCTTCTGTCTCTTTGTGTTTGCCAGGGGAGGTGTTTTTTTTTTTGTTTTGTCAGAGGCTGAGAAGGGGGACGGGGAGATGGGGGGGAGGTTAAAGTTAAAGAGGGTGGCTCTTATCAAGGCTCTGCAGACTGTAGTGATGATACTGAGGAAAGTTTGCGTTATTTATGATTACTGAAAACTCCCCTTCATCCCTACATCAACTTCAAACAGGGGTTTTATTAAAAATCTGGGTCTGTTTTTCTCAAACCCATTTTTGTCCCACACAAACCGTCAAGGTTTACACTTAGAATGCCAAACGGCTCATCCTTGTTACATTAGTGCAGTGGAGGCGGGGGGAGGGTCGAGGACGTTTGTGACAGCCGTGTTGTGCGGTGAGGTGTGAACCCCCGTCTGGGGTTTATGAAATCAGACCTGATGCTTGTCAGGTGATTCAGACCCCTAAACGCGTACACACACTGGAATCTACCCGATTCGCCCCGCTGTCTCCTCTTCCCCCTCTGTTTTCGGTCTCATTCTCCTTGGTTACTGGTGCAGTTTGTCTGCTTACTGGGGATGCAAGTTATCGATTAACAAGTTGATTTAAAGGAGACTGAATCGATCGACTGACGATTAATGCATAAGAGGCCATTTTCTTAAAAACCTGAGTTTGCGATGGTTTGGACCGTTTCTCTTTCCAGTTCTGGTATGGCGCTGCCTTCTTTGTTTCTATACCAGCTGGCTCTACTCAAGAGTACTAGTGGCGCCCTCTTCTGGATGGCGCCCAAACTACAACGCTGAAAGGTCTGAGCTGACATTCTGAATTGACTGGAAGTCATTTTGGTCTAATAAACCATTAATCAGCAATTAGTCATAAGTTGATTGTTTCCCTCATTACTGCTTACTCAAGTTTCATCCCAATTAATCTCAGACTCGCAGAATTTAAAGATTTAGCTGAGAAAAAGGCATTAACATGACGGTTCTGATTTTGTATGTCATTGATTCAAATCGGCAGGGTTCTTTTACTCGGCCACAAGGAGTTCTGGAGCTGTCCAGTTTTGAGTGGGTTCTAGATAGCCGTGTGTTAGGCCCACAGAACAATAAGAGTGTAACTCTAGCATCCAGCCGGTGGCGGAGCCGGGTCGCCGCTCCTCGCCGTCTGACGACATTTTAGGGTTCGTTTAACTCATTCTCAGTTACACAGATCGTCTTCTTGTTCAGCACAGATGAGATTCTCTGTTTCTGTGTCGGACAAACTAAATGAATCAACCTAAACCTTTTAAAAGCTAAATTTGTCTCTTTTAACATGGACTATAATAGTTCTTAAATACTTTTGAACTTTAATTCCTAGATGTGTGTCGACTAAAACTACAAATGTCAATTGGAAGTCTGGGGTTGTTTTCTCAAATAGTAATTGTGTACATATAGAATGTTTGGGCCCCACTCCTTTAGCTGAAAAGTTTTGTATGAGTCTGAAATATGGTGAGAGAGAAATTAAGTTTAAGATTACTTCTAAACTTTTGGTTAAAACCAAAAGTTCTTGAGGTTTTTGCAATCTACATTACGGGTCTAGTTTATCTCCATAGACACGGCGTGCATAGGGGTCAGAAAGTGGATGCAGAAGTACACACCGTTCTGCCCGACTGAACTCTTCCTGAGCAACGAAAGGAAGGGGATTAAGTATTAGGAATGAAGAAGAATGGCATGTAGAAAGTTTGAATCTGCCAAATCTACATTTGTTATAAAAACACTTTTTCTCCATTAGGAACCCGTAAAACTAAATCTGACAGCGTTATGGGACAAAAAGTGGCTAATTTTTCTGTTTATGCCTCAGATGTTTTGGGTCAGATCTGAACATGGCTGTAATTTGAGTTTCTCCATGACGTCACAGAGCCTGTCAGATGCCAGTCGAGCCACCCTTTATCCCACTGTTTGTCTGTGAGCCAGTGACAACAACTACACACACACACGCACACACTCTGAGAAGTGAGTCAGCTAGTTCGCAAGGCTGGATGATGAGGGGTCAAATAACGTCAAGCTTATGTTTTCATCAGCCAACGTTGTTGACTCCAGTCTAGGCTGTTGCCCAACACTCTTCTAGAAGCTTCACCTCCGCAAGGCGACTCTGATCAAAACAAATCAGAGCTGAGGCTAATGGCCCTTCAGTCGAGAGAAATAAGCAGGTGGACAGCTCCCAGTTTTGTCACAAATCTTCAAGCGTGGAATTTGTTTTTCTAAGAATCCTGCAGCCTACTAAACACTAAGTAAGGAGGCGGTGGAACAGAGCGTCTCGGAGGCTGACGGGGAGAAATTTATGTTTCTTTTTTTTCTTGTTCTGCTGCAGCTCCTGGAGCTTATCGCCAAGTCGCAGCTCCCCTCGCTCAGCGGTGTGGCGCAGAAAAACTACATGAATATTCTGGAGAGGGTTGTTCAGAAAGGTGAGTCCCATCACACCTGCGGTGCGCGTGTGTGTACATCCGCGCTGATCACTTGGGTCTCTTCGGGGTGGCGGGAGGGACATAAGTAAAAGAATTTGCACAAGCAAACTTGAGAATCTACTTCCCCTCTTTGCCCTTTTCTGTTTCTTTGTATCTGTATCTCTTAGAATTTATCTTGACTATTTTTGATCTGCTTCAAAGTGACTCCACGTATTTCTTAAAGGCAAGAAGTGAAGCAAAGTTATTTCAAAGGAATTTGCGAAAGTGTCCCCTCTTGAAAAGTTCACTATTTTTTTTTTTATCGCATTACAACCACAAGCATCAGCTTTAATTGTAGTGAAATGGGATTATAAGAAGCATCAACCTGGGTGGGGACTTGACTATCAAAATACGTTAAATTATGTGGTTAAAGTGCGACAAAATATGGGGTGTGAAGAATTTTTTTTGTATTTATTATTGTAGGTGAGAAAATGAGCCAAGAGAGCTTGGACTTGGCTCTCTAACTTCGCCGTGTAGAACCCTGACATTCAGCAGACCCCTCTGCAAGCTGCAGTGTAAACTAAATGTTCCTGCAGCTAAACAGACTTCGGTTGTTTGGGGAGCGTCACTAAACCTTCTGGCCAAATCGCATACATGCAACTACAGTTAAAAATCTGTTCGTTTTTGTTTCTTTTTAGCTTCAGATTCAAGCTGTGCTGTTGAATTTCCATGCAACATCCTAAAGATTAGAATTTTTTATTTTTTTTTAACATCAAGATTAATGATCCGTTTCAGTTCTCGATGACCAGCAGAATGTCCGTCCCATCAAAGAGCTGCTGCAGACGCTGTACGTGTCGCTGTGCGGCCTCGTTCAGGACATGGGCAAGTCGGTGCTGGTGGGGAACATCAACATCTGGGTCCACCGCATGGACAACATCCTGCAGTGGCAGCAGCAGCTGGACAACATCCAGATCAACAGAGTGAGCATCTGTCCGCGTCGCACATCCCGACACGGTTACGGTCACGACTCTGTTTCTAACGCATCTCGCCCTCCTGCAGCCTGCAGCCACAGGCATGACGCTGACCGACCTGCCGGCCAGTCTGCAGCTGAACATCATGCAGCGGCTGACGGACGGCAGGGATCTGGTCAGCCTGGGCCAGGTGTGTCCGGAGCTGGGGGGCCTGACAGAGGACCGCCTGCTGTGGAAGAAACTCTGCCAGTACCACTTCACAGACAGACAGGTACGAAGACGACAAGGCAAGGAGAACATTTGACTGGCATATTGGTATGGAGGACGGGTCCTGGCATGGAAATAAACAGTTCACAGATAAACGGCAACTTAAGACTTATTTTTATACTACAGCATCTAATAAAATCCAAACTTGTATTATTTTTTAGTTGTTTTGCTTATTTTGTTTTTAGTATTTTATTATTTACATTGGGAATTTATGCTTGATCTTCTGTAGCACTTTGGTGCAGTTGCACACTGTTTGTAAAGAGTTGTGTAAGTAAATTTGACTTGACTAATGGACGGCAGCAATAGAGGAGAAAATAAATGGATGCATTTAAAAAAGTCACAGAAAAAAAGGAATAATTATTAGAACAATAAGGAAAAAATGACTTAAAGGTAACCAATAAAATTAAGAATGGAATTAAAATAGAAAATGTATTAATTATAATAAATTGATAAACAAATGTCACACTAATCAAATAAGGTCTCTATTGGATTCAATATATGACACATGAATTACCCGATCAATTTATTTCAATGCTTACTGCCTATTGTCAGGATCCGTCCTCCATGCATTGCAGTGTATATCATAACCTTTAGTGGAAGGTTGGCTCTATTGGTGATCTTACTAAAACAATAAACTGACAGGCAAAAACAGGAAATCCTTTGTCAGAAAGTTAGTAAAGGAGTCCAGAATCTTTACCAAAGCATTGCAGGTTCCTTCAGGTTCTCTACATTCAACTTGTATGTAGTTTGGCAAAAATATCTTAAGACTACTACCAACTTCCTCCTGGGTGTTTGTAGCTGTGAATCTTTCTCTGACATCTTCTTTAAGCAGTCTGCATTCCTCCTTTTAGATCCGCAAGCGTCTGATGGTGTCAGAGAAGGGTCACCTGGAGTGGAAGAAAATGTACTTCAAGCTGAGCCGCTGCTATCCTCACAGAGAGCAGTACAGCGACACCCTGCACCTCTGCACACACTGCCACATCCTCTTCTGGAAGGTACATCTCCGTCTAACACTCCGATTCGGCGCAAAGGAATAGTTTCGACTCGCCGTCTAACGTCTGTCTCCGCTTTTGTTCTTAGGATACCAACCATCCCTGCACGGCCAACAACCCCGAAAGCTGCACCACATCCCTCTCCCCTCAGGACTTTATCAATCTGTTTAATTTCTGATCTCTGCAACACACACACACACTCCCCTACTTCTTCAGAAAACTGCAGAAGTACGGACTGGACTGTACATACTGTTCTTGTACATAGATGTTTTTTTTTTCTTGTTTCATAAACCAATCATGTCCTGGATGTACATTTACTTGCGGCACGGACCTGGAGAGGACGCAGGCTGTGGAACGACTATGCAATTTTATTTGGTTTGAATATTTGTTTTGAGATCAAATGAAGCATTTGAAAGTGATTATTTGAAAGTGATTGAATGTGATGGAGGATGAAAGGAATGTGGTGAGGAGGGGCCTGGGAGGATGAATATTTGGCTGAATTTTAATATTGTTTGTGGGATTTAAGTTCTATTTTTGTTCAAATTTAATAGTTCACTTTTTTTTTTTTTTTTTAATTGGAAAGGGATTGAAGTAGTGATGTTAAAAGGCCTCCACTCTTGGGAAGGTGCAATATATTTCATGTGGAGCTGCGGTCTGCTTTAATTGGGAGGCAGAAATGCATACAGGGATGAGAAACCAGATGTTTTGTTTTTATGCTTTTTCACTTTTATATGGATTTGATATGTTTTCTTTTATTCGGCTTAGCAGCAGCTGAGTGCAGTATTACCAAACGTAATCAAAGCCAGTGTAACTGTGGTGTGCCTTTACGAAACTTGAAGCAATATTTCTGTCTTGTTTGCATCTTTTCTAAACCCTGATTATTATTGTTTCTTTCTGTGTTTAATTTTACGGAGGAGTTAATTAAGGTGCGCCGCTCTGAAACCAAAGGTCATTTAACTTTTTTTTTTTTTTTTTTTGTGAAGACTCCTGCATGTTTTCAAACACCCAGCTGATTGTGTTGTTTACATATTTATTTCTTGAGATTTTTGGCGACTGGTTCAACTTTCACACTTTAGGTTTAAAGAAGTGGACTTTTTGAGTGTAAAAGGGGCCTTTGTCACTGCTCAAACTTTGAGGAACGATGTACATGCTATGCAATGCAGTCTGTTTTTATGTTTAATAAATAAACTGATCAGTGCTTTCTGTTTTGTAGGACTCTGAGCTTACTTAAAAACATGAATTCATCAGTATTATACAAAGTTTAATAACCAAACACTTCATTCTGTGGTTGAAAACATGGGACTTCTTGGTGCAGATCTGGCTTTAGTAGTTTGTAATGGCAAAAGTGTGCCATCTATCGGCCAAAGGAGGAACTGTAGCACCGAATTGATGGGTGTTGCTGTTCTTCAGTAAGCATATTGTGGTTGTCCAATTTTTATCTTTTTTTTTTAAACAATGCAAAAATATTAAACATGTTTCTATTTTAAGCACTACTTTTTGGGTTCAGATATGAGGGCCATTATCAAAACTGATGTGATGCAAATATTTGACAGAAGCTTTGCTGTTTTTAGATTTTTTTTATACTATCATTTTTCTCCGTCACAAAATATTTTAAACTTTGTGGATGTTTTTATTGCTCTTGCTGAGGTAGAAAACCTGTCATTCAGAAGATGGTGCTCGTACATCTGTGGAGGCGTATAAATGTTTATCTGCGACACTCTGCGGGTCAAGATGGGATGACTGGGTCAGCCTTTTATGCTGCAGAGATGTACTTATCTCTGTGGAGCCAGCAGATAACTCTGGAATGGAGCATAAACATTCCCAGGACACAGACACACACACACAAACACACACACAGTCTCTCCTGTATCTCTCAAGCAGTTGTAACGTCCAGTCAGTCTTGGTCACTGTTTTAATCTTGTATCACTCATTGTTTTCACTTCTGCTTTAATTTTTTTAGCATCTCTCATTGCAGCCAGGCAAAACTTGCGCTTCAAAACAAAAAAAGTATACGGTACAAATTTTTTTTTCTATGCAACACAAAATGAAAGCAGTAGCATTTACTAAATGCATTTTTAAAATATCATTTATACAAATATGCTATATTTACTGCTATCCAGAAACATGTTTTAGCACATTAGTCAGAGTGTGCATCACCGCACATACAGTACTGCTCCTGGTCTCCAGGATATGTAGGTTGCATCTATAACTAAGCGAGTCGTTTGGAAGCATGAGGTGTATGACTGGCAAAGGCATGAAACCAAAACACTGGTGTCGCTTTAAGGCCAGATAAATGCGAACATTTGCCCACCTTGAACACCACCGTGTCTTCCTCTTCATCTGTTCTTGGTAAGTTTCCAAAATGCTCATTAATGTTAATTATCAGATGAAGGCAATGTTGATGGTACAGTCCAGTATTTCGTTCATATCTGTTTCTTTTAGATCCATCATATTTTTTTTTTCTCCAAAGTTCTTCATGTTTTGCAAAATTGTGCAAGATTTTTACTTTCCATGTTGGTTTCAGACCTGGACGACCACATATTGTTCTATTTTTAACATATCCCCTGGGATGGTGCCTAATCTAAGCTGTATTGGTATGACTCTACAAAGGTGATCTTAAAATAGTATGGGTTATAATCGATAAGCGTTAAATTTATTATTCGGGATGAATATTTGACCACTCAAACTGGTGGATTTCCTGAGACAGAGTTAGCTTTTAAATGCATTCTATAAATTTTCTAATTGTGCTGAGGCTTAATGCTAAACCTGTTTTATCCATTTTAAAACCACCTTTAACAGAACATTCAACGCTTTCCAGTTCGGACATTTGGCTGTTTTGTCAAGACATAATTGAAAAATTCGATCACGTCTTCCGACAGTTGCATAAAAATACCAGTGTGGGAGGAGGGGCAAATCAGTCCCACAGCATGATGGTACCACCTCCCTGCTTGCAGTGTTTTCAGTTACGAATGCATCATCTTGGCTACTTTTTTGTCATTGTGGCCAAATGGGTCCTTCTTTGTCTTATCTAATCATATTTATTTTGTATGGAAAATAAATGCAAAATTCAGTCGAGTGTCAATTTTGGACAAGTAGTTTCTTTTTGAATAAATACTATTAGATAAGACAAAGATGGAGTTCTCTGGCCACCATCTCATTAGTGAACTTGCCTCATGTTATCCAATGACGCTGGTCACAACTTGATTCAAGCTAATCAGAACCAAAACACTGACGCTGGCGTGGCCACACTTTAATACTTAACGTTGCTGAAGACTTACATATAAAGCTGATGTTACACATGAAAAATATTGGCGATCCAGGACTGAAACTAATGCGGCAAATATAAATCATGCCCAATCCGTAATATAACATTTTTGTCCAGTGTAACACAAAATAAGCACCAGTAACATCTCCATATTTTAACCCATTTCCCACTGTAGGAGTTTTCATATAGTACCAAACTAGTCCAAATAAAGCCTTTGAGACAGTTGCATAATAACAACACACTGTACCTTGTTTAAGAAAAACAAAACATTGGTGTGTGCCTCCTTGTTGCGTCCGTCTTCTTTATCAAGTATTTTTCTTAAAGTGTCACTTCATAAGTACAATAGTGACATTCAAGATTGTAAAGTCTGCTAGGTTTGCTTAGTTGACACAAGTCTCTGTTTTGTTGCCATGTGGTTTAACCATTATTGGATTATAAATGAGGAGCTAGAAATGAGTCACAACCGCCAAACCTGGCAACGCAGTCCCAGAAAGTTTCAAGAACTGTTTTTGCTTTGGCAAAGGTTTAGTTTTCTTCACATGAAAGAACCATCTGCAGAGGACCGGAAGATGGTGAGAATCTCCCCCCTCCATGCCCTTTCAGGTACAAGGAGCAGCTGAGGAAAGCAGTCGTCAGTGGATCTGGAGTCCTACGATACGAATAACAGAACATGTTTTATGCTTTCTTTTGGGGAACCAGTAGAAAATGTCTAAAAGGAAGGCAGAGTTACCAGTGTTAGTAAATGTCACAGAGTGGTACATCGTCCCCTTCAGAGTTCTGAATCACCCACTCAATAGCGTCCCATCCCTAAGGATCGACAAAAGACAATGAGCACAAACAAACAAAATACTGTAAGAAATGCTATGAATATTAATGTTCATTCCTCTGGCATCTAAAGTGCTGCTGCAAAAAGCAAAGTAACCAAAACATGACTTTATATATATGCAAATGTCATAGGGGTTAGGATAACACATCTTTATTGTTTCATGTAATGAAGTGAGTAAGGCAAGCAAATGTTTGGCAAGTATCACCCTTTCTAAATATTCTCACTTTTAGTTATAGTTAAATCTTTCAGTTCTCGTTTGGACATTTTCATCAAGCAACAGGCGTCTATCTCAGCAGGATTATTTAGCTCTCCTGCACACACTGTCTTTGAGTGGCTAGTGATGAAAAGATATTAAAACTGGAAAACTGTGAGAGCCATGTCAATCTTACATCTCTCTGTGGAAATTATGCTCAAGACCTTTTCAAAACTGCAGGAGTCATTTTCAGTTTGTTCATAAATAGCGTCACGTTTGCCAGGAGTATGTTACGGCATTTATAAGCATCTGCATAAAGAAAAATGCTCCACGTGCCTCTGGTTATGAAAAATGTCCAAATCATGATCCATCCACCCTCACTGGAGAAGGGTTCTTTCTCCAGTGAAAGAACCCTTCTTGCAGATTATTCTTCCAAAATAATCTGCAAGGCAGTATTTAACTAAAGGTCTTCAGTCAAAGAGAAACTATAACTAAAGAGGATTTATTTTCGTCTTACCTTCCGGGCATTGGCAGACATGCTCCTGACCATCAGGCCCTCCAGATAGCTGCTCAGACTGACTCCCTTCACCGTGATAATGGCTTCCTGTGTCAGTACAGTACTGAGGAGCAGACACGGACACATACAGAAAGATAAAACACAATCACTGTGACATCTTGGGAGATGTCGCATCTTATTTTCCTCCTAAACTTTGTGTAACATGCACTCTCTGACAACAAGAAATGAAGTGAAAAATGGAGAGATGATCACTTACACCTCTGGGTTTTCTGGGTGTGGTGTGTAAACAAGCCTCTCATCTACGGATATCAGGTTGGTAAGAGTAATCTGGTGGATGCAATTTATTCAAAATATATTACAACCAGGACATTTTTAAACATTCTTATACTGGAGAAATAATGATTACAAAGAGGTGTACACAATGCCACAGTTCACCCACTCACATTGGCAGATTTTCAGGTTCAAAGGCAGAATATTTCTGAATAAAATGTTGGAACTGACTCACATTTGTTGAGCAGAGCTCCATCTTTTTCACCTCTCGGTCGATTATAGAATGTTCCTTCACGTATGTCTGTGTGTGGTTGGTCCCCAGTATCTACACACACATAAATACTCAAGCCAGTCTGAGGGAAGATGCTTCAAGAACAGTGATAGGACTAATGTTGATCAGGTCTTAACTCCCTGTTTACCACCTAAATGTAGACACGTTTCTGAACATCTCGGTGATTTTGACTGACCGTTCGTACAATAGACGGTAGCCCCCACTCTGTGCTGAGGAGTCTGTGGCTGTGAAGGCGTCCCTCTGAGTCCAGTTTGCGATCCAGCACGTCCACGCCAACCACATTGGGGTTCATGGGGTTGGGGTACTTCCTCATGGCAGCCTTGATCACAGTCTCCCACGGGTAACTGCACACAAATCGGGGCATAATTAGTCAGAAGCAAGAAGATGGAAAACATCAAATATGTGCTGTTGTGGGACAAAATAGGGCTTGCTCTGTGGTGAAGAGAAAAAAGGATTCAATCTACCTGTTACATAAAATGATGTACGCACATCTATTACATCCAAAATTCTCTGATGCTCTTGTCTATCTTTGGCTAATGTTCATGCTACCAAGATGGCAGCATTGCCCTATATATACCCATTTTTTCCTTCTTTATATAATATCAAATATACAAAAAAAATAATAATAATAATAATTTTCTTTCAAATTAGGGAGTCCCTGCTATAACATCTTTGGGGGCTCGTCCGGGATGTACCACAACAAATCAGGTTGGTAAGGATGCAGGTGACATTAACAAAAATTATTGTTCATAAGTCATGACACATGTTAGTGTGCGGGCTCTGTTACAGCCTCAGAGAGTGACAAATGACAGTGAAAAGTGACAGTTTTCTGCCAATACATAAGACGCGACAGCAATGGCACCGTCAAAAGTTTAACATTTTTCAACTTTCTTGTAGTGCATCGCTTGCCCACGTGTGCACCTCTATGTGCACAAGCTTGAAATTTTACACGCACAAATTTTGTCCACCGCTTGAATGGAGGAGGGCAAGTTGTCGCCTCATCCCACACGCTCCACAGGAAATGAAAGGAGAGGTAGCGACATCACCTCCCGTGACTATCCCGTTAGTCAGCAAGTGAACACCGTGTCCTAAAAGCTGTTGTGTTAAAATCAGGAACAATATAGGTGAGTGCAGGGATTTGAGCAAGTTTGACAAATTGCCTGTTACACTTCTGCCCATGCAGAGTCGGACTGTAACAACTGGATGACCGGGTCACATCATCTAGAAAACTCCAGCTTTGCTAGGGTTTTCCTGGTCTGCAATGTATTTATCAAAGTAGGGTTATTTTGTTGTTGCTTCTTTGTTTTATTGCCAATATGGATTCCCTTTTTTGGCTCAGAAGGAGAGGCTTGCCCAGGGCATCATTAATGCAAAAACCGCCACTGCCCACTGGTCAATCAGGACTTATTGACTGAAAAACAATAATTATGAAGCTGCATATTTCACCATCGCAGAACTACAATAACATACACATTCAACCTGCTTTAATAAAGCTCCAAACAACAAATCTCAGCGGCACCAACCTGAAAATATGCTCGGTGCTCCAAATCTTCATCATACCAGGGATCGTGTTCTCCTCACTGTTGGAAAAAAAAAAAAAAAAAATCCCAAACTACACCTTATCGGACCATCTTTATCATCATATAAGGAAATTGATCCGAGATGTTGGGACCGGGCCTGATGAGCTCACGACAGTCAATGAGACGAGCCTAGAGGATCCATCACCGTGGTTCCGGCCATGTCTGGGCTGTGTGAAAACTGCGCAAAAAACCCTCTGCTGATTCACAGCCAGAAAACAGATAAAGGGATAAAGAACGGCTGGGACAAGAGCCGGTGCAGGAGCCGATTAACAAAGTGTCAAGAGTCACCGAGCAGCATGCGGCATTCTACCCAACGGTGCCAAAATAAAACGTCGCTGGCCTCTTTGATCGACGTTTCATTGAAATGTCAAGCCAGGAAATGTCATTTCAATTCATATAAAGACGAATATCAACCACGCATAATGCGGCTGCAGCTCTGAATGATATTAATCCCAGTCAAAATGATTTCGCGATACTTTTACTGTGGTGAACCCACGGACAACTACCCACGGGACTCCGCTCCTTCCTGTCTGCTCCGTCCGGCTGACGTGATGCAGCTGATGCTTTTGCTGCTGCATCCGCCTCCCTTTGTACGCATGCGCATAGCATCTTCATCCCCCCCTCCCCCTCTCACTCAGCCCCGCACGACAAGTGGAAGAAAAGAGGCGCGCTGTGTCAAGTCACCCCAGGACAACACGAACAACACCGGAAATTCATCTGACGACCTTCAAATAATAATAATACAAAGATGAAAGGTCACTAGTGACACACACACACACACACACAAACATTTTTAATATTAAAATCTGGACCTTAAATTGACAAAAACATTATCCTGAATGATGAAACCCTTAACTAAATATCACAATTAGTATTATATAATATAAGATACAGAACCATCAAAATAAATTAAATAAAAATTATTTCTACTTAAGAAAAAGATTTGGATTTACAATGTTTCTTACATATGTTTGTAAAAATTATACCTTTCCTATAGAGTGGGAGGAGATTAAATCAAGTAACGAAACACAGATTAACACGTGCATACAAACTGACTAAATTAAACAAAATAAATAACCCAAAACTGCTTGGTAGCGCAGAAAACAAAAAACTGATAGTAAAAAATATGCATTTAAAAATCATTTAAAGGGAAAACAATGTATTTAGCAAGTTTATCTCCCTTGGGAGATTGCTGCAGATACATTCTGCAAGGTCAAAAGATATCAAACCTCTTTGGTTCTCAGATGAGACCATAGCACAACCAACATGGCTTTGGATGAGGAATTTATTTGGCCAGGGACTTATGATGTTAGGAGATCAGAGAGGTATAAGATCTTACAATCAAGTAAAAAAATGACCCTTTGCTAACGAAGCGATGATAAAACGTGAGTAATGTGCTCTCTTTTGATGCCTAGTCTGTCTTTTCGATGTATCATCTGGTTATTCATCTCTGTCCCCTTGTTCTCCCTATAAAACACTTCAAATCACCTCATGTATTAATATGAAACTGAATATCAACATGGTATGGTATTAAAGTCACACTATGTATGCAGATGGCATCCCTCAGACTTAAAATGTGCAATAAAAACCGAAAAGGATCCAAGTACACAACCCTGAGATGCATGACAATTCATCTTCCTTGGTGATCCTTCTCAAGGATCTTTCTCTAAGTCCTTCAAATGCGAATAAGTCGCCTGAAACCCGTAACACAAGAAACAACCCAGTGCTAGATACACAGTGATAGTATAATAAAATGGATTCAAAGAGTTTCAGATTTCATCATAAAAAAGCATCTGTATCTCAACCACCTAACAAACAGCTTTAGGTGCCTTTTTATTTTTATTATTTCCAACAAACACCTGTGCATTCTTTTGAAAAATAAACCGGAAGTGTGAGATAGGACGGTGTGTGACTTTCCCTCCCCCTTCCACGGGTCTGGGGTGCGATCCGTAGAAGCAGCCTCGCATTGGAGGACAGGATGGTACCTTGAGGAGGACTTCGCTGTTGGACCAGCGGCCCCCGTTCATTTCGCTCTGGATGCAGATTCAATAGTTTCGCTCTGAGCGGGATCGGCAAGCAGTAGCGTTTCCAGCTGCATCTGCGTGACCTTGCGCTGACTGTAATATCAGAGGGATTTCAGGAAGCGGCAACGCGCGGTAAGGTAAAGAGCATCCCTATAGGCGCAGGGCAACAGAAGATCGGTGCCGACTGTTGTGTTTTAATGCGTGCTTCATACACACAGGCACAATAGTAAAACAAATAAAATCAAATAATAAAAAAAAATCATCCGTTTGTTTTGATTCGGAAGTTTAAGCTTTTGGTCACTCTGGGATGAGATGTAAAGGAATCAGATTGGAAGCAGGCCTGGGTTAAGCCTTGTGTTGCAGTTTTAAGGCCGCGCTGCTTCCAGCTGAATGTAAATTCTAAGACGTATAATGAAGCTCCTTCGATGTATATGAGCCAAAAATATAATATGACATTGCCAGCCGTTTATTTAGATGGGGATGCGGATCCTGTGCTTAGTTTATCGGTAGAGCGCATGGTGGATGGCAGATGCTGCAGTAGCGGCTTGATCCGCTCGGAAGAGGAGGAGGAGGAGGAGCAGGGGGCTGATTCTTTTTTTTTTTTTTTGTGAACCAAAAAATAAAAACAGAAAAAAGCCCGCTGTGCGTGCCTTTTTTCCCCCCAGTTTGACTTGTCGGGATATGATCTGTTTTACTGGAGCCTGACACAGCCGCCCCCCAAACCCCCATCCACCTCAAACCCTTTCTCTCCTCCCGCTGGTGGTCGTGTTCAGGCCAGAGATGCGCTGACACATGCGCTCTGCAGACCGGTGCTCCCCTGTGTGCGCAGTGAAGTCTGTGGCTCATCAATCAGAGCCTCGTGGGACTAACAGCCTTATGAAAAAAAAGACCAAATTATTGCCACGGGCTTTGATTATCGGACACCTATTAACGGGTTACTATTTCAGAACAACGCGTATGGAAAACAGAAGGAACAAAATGACTAGATTCAGCGCGACATTGGCAATGACTGCTCTTCAGACTCAGCAGATTATGAGCTAAGCTATTTTTTTTTTCTTACCTGTCTCTTTGATTGCAGGTTGTTACCATGGAGATTGTCAAGCATTTAATAAACGACACCATAGAGTTCTACAAATGGACCCTGACTATTGCAGGTAATACTGAGCAGCATGCTGCTGGCTCCGAGGGTGGGATCCATGTAAACTGAAGGTAGAGATTTTGTTTTGCGCATGTGCAGGTGTGTAGGTTTGATTTGATCGACCCAAAAAGAGTCATATTGAATCCACTGAACGATTTAAGTTAATCCTGGGGCTTTTGTCAGGTGCATGAAGACGATTGGGTTTAAGTGCATATATTTGTTGGCCTTGGAAAGTCATTGTTGAAATCTGCACCGCAAATAAAAACCGTTTCTAATTTACGGTAAATTTACTGTGGTTGCCAGAATTTTACCGTATTCCGTAAATTAGAAACGCTTTTATTTTTATTTATTTATTTTTGCAGTGTGGGATAGTTACAAAATATAATGTAAACAAAGTAAACGTAATGTGATGCTTACAATCACAAATTACATGGTGTTTAGTTAAATTTTTTTTAGACTGATTCTTTAAAGCAGATATTTTTTAAAGTGAACACAAGGGGCAGGCTGCAGGGAAAAGTTATTTAAATGGGCAAAAATAAATAAATAAATAAAAAATCCGGTGAAAATATGGCAGAACCACCCATTCAGTACCCTGGCTATCAATGCATCTCAATGTTTGTTTAAAATGACAAAAGAGGTCAGTTAAATTTAATGGGAGGCATTTTAGTATCCGATAAAAATATGATAGCTGCTGCTAAGATTTTATACAAAAGCAAATAAGACCCAGACTGGTTTGATATTACTACTGAACTTATCCTCTATATTGTAATTATTTATTATAGAAAGAACAATGCAGCGGCTGACTTGTTGAAGACGTGATGCTCAAGAAACTTTATGGCGGACTTCTCAAATATCGTCTTGTGCTGCTAAAAATGAGTCTGTGACACACGTCACTGTTATTTTCTAAAGGACAATGTCTAAATCTTCAGCTTTCAGACTTGGTTCATGCTTGGAAGAAATGAGCTGATGATGGCACTGAAATTAAATCTCATGTTACTCTAAGAAAGATGGAGAGGGGAAAAACTGAAACATCTTGTAAGCTTTCTGAGAGCAGGTCCTATAATGTGAACATTTAGTCTTTAGGATGGTTTATGTGTAAGCGGGAATGTGTGTCCTGCAGATAAGCGAGTGGAGAAATGGCCTCTGATGGACAACCCGCTCCCCACGCTGGCTATCAGCAGCTCCTATCTGCTCTTCCTCTGGCTGGGCCCCAAATACATGAAGAACAGAGAGCCCTTCCAGCTCCGCAAGACGCTCATTGTTTACAACTTCAGCATGGTCTTCCTCAACTTCTTCATCTTTAAAGAGGTACATGCTACACATTTTTTGTTGAAACAGATTTAGCTGCATACCCGTGTCCTTTTTCATCTGTGCATGTCCCCTTCGCAGCATTCCCAAAATTGGTATTGCGCCGCAGCGATGAAGAGCCTTTTTGCTCTCTTTGTTCTTTCAGCTCTTTATGGCAGCTCGGGCAGCACAGTACAGTTACATATGTCAACCTGTGGACTACTCAGATGATCCGAATGAAGTCAGGGTGAGTGTTGTGGAGTCTTGAAAGCTGAAAAACACATAAAGCATCTTGAGTCCAGACAAAGCATCAAATTTCCCCTCTTGCCCCTACTGGGGTTTAGGTTAGGGTTTTGACAGGGTCATCCTCACAACATGAATATGTTTCAAGTTTTCCTTCCAGGATTTCTCAGAATTTACTTCACTTCATTGTCAAGATGTTGTGCCCCACCAGTTTTCCGTCTGTAATATCTTTTTGTACGGTGGGCAAGATGTATCGACTCAGCTAGGCCAAATACAAATGCCTGTTACATTTCTGAAATTTTTTTATTTCTAAAAATATACATATCTTATATTCTCCCACCTTAGAATATGACTGCATGCACATAAGTTTTAGGCTGCCACAAACAGTTTTGAATACAGAGTACATTTAGTCTCTCAGAGTTCATTCCAACTGTTGAATAACTTACTTGCAAGCTTGACAAAGTTTCTAAAAGGTATCAAGGACTAGTTTTTGCACATGTTTTGACATTTGCTGCACACAAAGTTCTAATGCACCAAACGTGATTAGGACGGCCAACGTGAGCATTTCATTGTCACTTCACTTTCTGGCGTTGGAAACCTGATTAGCGTCCGTTCAGCTGGACTGCGGAAAAGCGTGTGAGCTGACAGAGGAGTTGGTGTTCTGTTTCACCTCACTCTCTGTTGCTCCATGACATAGATACAAGCTTGACACAGAACCCGTGAGCACATTGTTCTCATGTTTACGGTGAGGTTTAGATGTCAAAGATGAGAGGGAAGGAGAAACACGTTGCCCTCACACACGTTTGGCTTCCGGTTTTATTAAAGACGGGATCTCTGAATACAGTCTGCATTTGTTGTCGTTTTAGCTCTGTTTGTGTTCAAGTGTTTTAACCTTCACCTGCCTGATTCGCCACGTGTTGCTGTGGGAGACAGGTGGCAGGAGCTCTCTGGTGGTATTTCATCTCCAAAGGCATCGAGTACTTGGACACGGTGTTTTTCATTCTGAGGAAAAAGTTCAACCAGGTCACCTTCCTGCACGTCTACCACCACTGCACCATGTTCACGCTCTGGTGGATCGGCATCAAGTGGGTGGCTGGAGGACAGTGTGAGTTGCTCACAGCCTCACGAGTCTTTGCAGTTAATGCAAAATACACACTTTTTAAAGAATTCATAAGTAATAATTATGTAAAT
Source organism: Brachyrhaphis roseni (assembly GCA_903066815.1). Taxonomy (NCBI): domain Eukaryota; kingdom Metazoa; phylum Chordata; class Actinopteri; order Cyprinodontiformes; family Poeciliidae; genus Brachyrhaphis; species Brachyrhaphis roseni. The sequence goes on from CAEFZY010031414.1 coordinate 33,143, forward strand.
TTTTTAAAATAATGACTAAAAGGCTTCTTCAAATTTAAAGCGTCAGTATTTGACTGAGGAGAAAGACGTTACATTGCAAACAGAACTCGACAAATTGTGAAAAATTCAATATGTCGGTCTTTCAAAGTGACGGTCACTCTTCAAAATAAAAGTTTTTGTAGAGTTTATGATTGCAATAAATAGGTTAAACATTACTAATGGAACTAAACTAATCTAGGAAAAAAATGTTGATTCATGTTGATTTTTCAAAATGAATTCAAGAGTACTCTTCAAAACAAAAGCCTCAACATTTTGTGGGATATATTGCAGCAAAAGTAGATTACATTAATCATGAAACTAAACCAGACATGAAAAGGGGATTATGTTGAGTTTTGAAAATGAAGCTTGAAGATATTCTCCAAAATAAAAGCTTGGAGATCTAATTGAGTAGATTACTGCAAAACGACGTCCCACGTTACTAATATATCTCATCCAATCATAAAAAGGGGACTACACTGACCTGTCAAACTAAAGTCTGAATAGAGCTGTGAAATGAGTAATATTTTTGTAAATGAATAAAATGCAACAAAAATACTGAAGAGAGACAAAATTGAGTCATATCAGGTGGAAAAGTTGGGGGTAAAATAGCCAGACTTAATCTAAAAATGTTTCAAAAGATAAAACAAAATCTATTTGCTTTAGAGCAAAGCTTAACTTTAATTCAATTCCATCCTTTGTTATTTATGTCATCAGATATATAAAAAAATACTTCCACAAAGATTTGAGGCCTTAAGAAATGAGTTGACTAGAACTAGACTAAAACTAAAATGATAAGAAATGACTAATTGTGATCAAAATGAAATCAAATTTCAATTAAAATACTTTGACTCAGTTTGAAATAAAATATGCTGTCTAAATGAACTCTGCTCCAAAGGGGCCTTTGCTGAAGTTGTACTAAAACTCTTTGTTGCTTTAATGGAAAAGAACAAGAAGTCTTTGTAGATACCCTGACTTTACTTTGCTTATGTCCCTGCAGCATTCTTTGGTGCACACATGAATGCACTGATCCACGTCTTGATGTATCTATATTACGGCTTGGCCTCCTGTGGACCGAAGATCCAAAAGTACCTGTGGTGGAAAAAGTACTTGACCATCATTCAGATGGTAAGAAACAAAGGCCTTTTGGGGAAAGAACATGTAGGTTGGATTTTATTGTATTTTTTTAGAGTAATGGATTTTTTTAAACAAACGCCTCAGGTCCAGTTCCACGTCACCATCGGCCACACCGCCCTGTCGCTGTACGTCAACTGCGACTTCCCCCACTGGATGCACTACTCCCTCATCTGCTACGCCATCACCTTCATCGTCCTGTTCGGCAACTTCTACTACCAGACGTACCGCCGCCAGCAGCCCGCACGCCGCGACGCCGCCTCCGCTTCGAAGGCGGGCAAGGCCATCTCCAACGGCAACCTGAACGGCCTGAGCCGAGCCGCCAACGGAGCGCCGCTGATGGGGAGCAAAGACGAGAAGCCCCAGGAGAACTCTGGCAGGAGAAAGAGGAAAGGACGTGCTAAAAGAGATTAGTCGGGGGAGGTAAGGCGAAAGGTGGGCTAGGATCTCTACTCGAAACATGAAACACTTAATTTGAGGAAGATTTAGAGGGACGGACCTGTCCGGGTAAGGTTTATTTCTTTAAGTCATGTTGACCTGAGTTGTTCTAGATAAAAAAAATATGAGATCTAATGTGGGAGGAAATTGATCTGTTTAACAGTAGGTGTCAAAGGTCAGACGCGAGATGGCCACTAATAACCCAAAAATGTCATCGAGGGGGGTTTGGATATATCGTAGTATTCTGTCTTTTTTATCGTGGTTTAGATCTGGTACGAAAAGGAGCATTACGTTTCCCCGACATAGAGCCTGAGAAGGAAACGTCTCACGGATCCATCTCGGCGGTGCCGCAACGGCTCCGTCAGAGGAAGTCTGAGGATGTAAATAGCAAACACTGTAATGAGACAGGAGTACAGATGGCAACACACGCACAAACGTTTCAGTTTTTACTTGAACTTAGTTTGTTCATCATCTTTTTAGCTATAAAAATGACAACAATGTCGTTTTGTCCTCCTTTTTCAAGCTCGTTGAAAATGAGACATCTTTAGATTTATTTGTTTAGATGTGTTTTTTTTTAATCACTGTTCACTTTCATATAGGGAATCTAACTTTGAGGATGCCATCTATTTACACTCAGCAAAGAGTAAAATGTACATAGAAACAAAAAAGAAATGACAGTGGGATGATGTTCCATCTTTGCTCACCAGACGGGATAACGATCGTCTGTTTTGTCTGTATATGACTAGAACTGATTTTTGTATATCCATTCTCGTTTGTCATGTGATGAAATGTTATCAATGTTCTCTGATGGGATTCTCTGTTTTCCCCCCTTTTGACAGAAAAACGGGTGGATTTTTGTCGTTTGACATGTTTTCCTGTCTTTTTATTTAATATATATTATAAATTTTCTTCATCTCGCGGTTTTGTCTTGGAACCGGGAAGGAAGGCGTTGTCGAGGTTCTGGGTTCGCTTTTGCGTTTACACGGATTTTGGGTCTTTTGGGTCTTGGCACTGCTTCTCTTCAAATAAAATATCTTTGAGCTTCTCTTCTGTTTGCAGCCAAACGCTCAGGCTTCCTTTCATGCCCTGAGCTAAGTTGAATGTAAATGTATCCACAAAAGACTCGGATTGGAAGAGGTGGCCCTTTCCCTCTTTTCAGCCCAAGTCTGTCTTCTATTTAAAACTAGAGCTGGTGACAGGTGTGTTATTTTACTGTAAGAAAAAGAAAAAAAACAAAACTTTGCATTGCCTGTCAGACACATTGTTCATCAGCTCTATATCAGCAGTTGACCAATACATTTATTATTATTTATTATCAAATATTTAATCTTATGTAAATAACAGTTTCCATCTAGTTGAGCGTGCTCGTCTGTGTATTTGTCTTATTTTTGTGATGTACATATTGTGATATTTTGTACTCTGCTCATTTAAGAGTGGACATTTATCTGTCCACATGGCTAATGTTTATTTAAATTTTATTTTTGCTTTTCTTTTGGAATCACATCTTTGAACTTTCTTTAAATTTAATTAAAATTAATGCCTGTACAACTTATTTACCTGTCTAGATCTTGTGAAGCGCAATACATTTTCACGAACACTAGAGGGCACTCGAGCAACACAATTATTAAATCGTCTATTGTAATAGCGGATTAGACATTTTTATTTAAAAAACAATTTTTATACGAGGTTAGTGCAATATCTGTGAATGATATGATGAAACATTGGTTCTCTGGTCTTAATGATGGAAGAAAATGTTTCTCAAACTGTTTTACAAATACTACTTGGGTCACAAGGTGATATCGCTCTAATACAGGCTAGAAACATACATATCACACAATCTATCTTCAAAACATCCAAACCCTTTACACCTGAAAGTTGTGAACAGACTTTGACTTCCTGCCTTTAGAAATAAAACCATTTCTTGATTTATTGAGGAAGGTGTGCTGGTTATTTGATAGTGTTTGTTAAACATAGGTGCATCTTTATATTTTTATTACAGGAAATATGGTCAACCTTTAAAATGATTAACTGCAATTAACAATTTTATCATAAGAATTTTTATAACACCGCAGTCTTGTAGATAAACATTGAATCAACGTGCTCTCTAAAACAGGCCGTGGAATACATTGTAAAATATTTAATATGATGAAAATTGCTGAAGTGCAATTAAGCTTATCACTACGTCATATAGAGAAGACTCCAACATTTCTAATTGGATTTTGTCATCTGATTCTTAGACTAAAAATGGAAAGCATAGATATACCAGATCCTTCAATTAGTAATAAAGTCTCAATTGATAATGTTTATATATATATAATTTTTTTTACCCTTTTCTTATGTATATAACAAACTAAGCAGGGCCAAAATGTATGCAAGCATGATGGCACCTATAAAACTTATATTAAATAAATAATGAGTCCTATTTTGCTCTATCGCTCCTGCTGGCACTGTGTTATTTGTACAAATGAGCTGAAAAAAGCCATGTGTTTCAAATTAAGTTTATTGAAATGACTTGCTCTTGTGCCAGTCCCAAATTTAGACGACTTGTTATTTGTGGGGTTTGTTGTCAGGTGGTCTGAATAGGTGGAAATTAAACACGATCGCATAAAAACATGGATGCCGTGAAAGAAATGAAAAACTCTTTTGTGTTTTATTTCTTTTTTTTTGTTTAGTCTCTTCCAAATGCCCCTCCCATTTCGATGAATTTAGACAAAGGTTTCCATGGTTACTTCACACAGCAGCTGTGCGCCTGCCCCCACCTCACAGGCAGAAAGAAACCCTCCCTACCCAACCCCTCATTGCCTCTCTCCTACAAACCTTTTCTCCCTAAATCAGCTGGCATCTACATGGGAAAGCACACCAGTGCAATAAACTATTAAAAAGAATCTGTGTGTGTGGGTGGGTGGATTGGTGGGTGGGTGTGCGGTTGGAGCAGTCAGAGGAGGTATTTTGCTGTGTGTTAGATTGTGAAACTTGTTGTTCTCCATGCATGTTTGTGCTGCACCCCCATAGAGTTTCAGAGTGGGAGGCCTGCAGTTGCAGAGGGCTATTTTATGGATGGTGTTTGTGTTTTAGTTCAGATTTCACAACTTGTTGATTCAGTTCCACTGTTTCAGCAGCAGCATTTTTTTTGGACTACACTCAATGTCTCTTTTCCCACAATCTGTTTGGGTGCAAAAAAAAAAATAAAAAGGATATTTTAAAACCTAAAAACACTAGTTCTGATCACAACTTATATGCTTAAGTAAGTATGAATGTAGCTTTTGTATGCAGATAAATGAAGTATACTGTGATGCCACATATACTTTCCCAGAGGAAGCGAATGTTTTCAATGCCAAGTGTTAGCCTATCAGAGTGAATCAGATCTAAGCTGATAATGCAGCTTCTTTAGGTTGTATAAACCCATCAGCTTCATAAACACGGAAATCCCACAGTTTTTCCTGCCTCAAAATTAGAATATGCAGAATAGAAAAAAAAACACAGACTGAGCTTATTATCATTTAACGTGACCAGCCTAAGCAAAGCTGTTTGATGTATCTTATTAAAAACACATGTATGTGATTAAAAGGAGAAATATGAACATGTCTGTTTCTTTTATGTGATTGAAAAGGGAATGATAAAGTCCTCGTGCGATCTAAATGTGGTTGACGAGTTGTTGATGAAACGAGGCTAACTAATTGTGGTTCTGTTTTTAAAGGTGCCACAAAACCATTTATCTTAAAAAAATTGCTTAGTGAAATATTTTCCTTCATGTTAGGTACTTTGAACCGGTATGTCACCGGTGCGCTCCGCTTCTCCAGAATGAAATGAAACACGTTTGTCTCCAGTCTTTGTTGACCTACGCACAGCTTGTGATGGAGATCTGTGCCGATACAGTCAAATACTCCAAATGATTTTCATCGGATCAGCACTGATGGACTCGTCTGAGTTCTGCTGAATGGTATGCGCTCTCTATCTTACAGATCTTTTATTTATTTACTGGGTTTATGTTAGTCCTCTTAGTTAATGCAGTGTGTGAATAATTCCAAAGCTAATTTTGTTTTCATCCAAGACCGGGATTAACACCAAATACCATCTTAATGAGATAAAGCTTAAGCTCATTAAGCAACACATAATGTAATAATTAACATCTTGCTGTGTAGGGTTTCTACACTGGCTGAACCTGATACTTGAAAGCCCTGCAAGAAATTTAAAAAGTTAAAAATCCTTAGATAAACGTTGAGCTAAAAGATGCTGAATTAGCAATGAGCTAAAATAGGGCTATGTGTGGGAAAACATATTTAGATTTTTCTGACATTATCCTGCTTTAAAAAAAAAAAGAAAACACTAAATACTATAAATATCAAACTTCATTCTACTCCTAAGAGTAGAATGAAGGAGTAGATGGTTTCGAATAACAAAGGCATCTTAAAGCTCCCCGTAACACAGAGTATTTGAGTTAAGTAAGTAAGTTAGAAAAATCTGTTTGATCAGTTAAGAAGTCTCACTCAGTTCTCTATTTGACAATAGTGTGAAAGCAAGCTATGTGGGGCAGAACAGCAAACCTTTCTACACAAATAAACACTGTGCATTATGGGGAGGAAGGAATGACAGACACACTGTCTGAATACGGTTCACTTGAAAATAAAAATCCACTCAGAGTAAGTCCTACTTCATTAACAGTGAACACAGAGCAAGTTGAACAACTGTCGAGAACTGAACTGCATCAAATTAGATCTTTACAAAGACATAATTTGTCAATGTTGTAGTTTCTCACCTGCTAAACAGCAATCAGGCTAAAACAAATACTGTTCATGAATCCATTCTCATGCCATGAATCAACATGATCATCTCTGATTATTTATGCTACGCACAGGGCAGACTAGTAGACAAAGGCCTCCGTGATGCAGACATCTGTCACTGAAAATGATTGAATGGCCGCGGTTTAAATGTGGGGGATGTGGCCAATGTGCGTCGCAGTGAAAAGGGAGAGCAAGACCCCGAGCATCTGTCGTCCTATTCAAAGAAAACGGATCTTCATCCTTACCCAAGAGCTTGCTTATTGGTCCTGCAACATTTTTTCCCCCCTGCTAATTAAACTGAGATTACAAGAGAGAGAGCAGCCTGACTTATTCACAGATCAAGACAGAGTGTTTCCACAATCTGCAGAGACAGAAGGTAATGGATTACACGTCAGTACGGGGCCAAGAGGTGTGGCCTCACTGAAGCCTTGACAAAGAGTTAAAAATCCAAGCTGTAAAACATTCGTGGCAGAGCAAATCCCAGCTGCAGACTTTGTTACACTCACATACACGAAACAGTGAATCGTGTATTCAACAACAAGCCAGCAACCAAGAGCGTAGGTGTCTACCTATCAACCATGAGTAATGTGGCAAACTCTTACTGTTCTGTACTGTTGCGATTATCCCGACTCAGACAGTCAGGACACATCAATCAATAAAAGTGAAGGACTCTGGTCTGTTTCCAAACGCAATACAGCTTCTCGTTTTCATGACATTTGCTGCCTGTAGCAACACTAAACAAGGCTTTACCGTATTTTCCGGACTATAGAGCGCACCTGATTATAAGCCGCACACAGCGCATTCTTAAAGGAAAAACCATTTTTGGACATACATAAGCTGCACCTGTCTATAAGCCGCATGTGCCTACATACAGACAGTACACAGAAAGAATTTTCAAAGTTTTAGTAATATACCTTAGCTTTTTTTTTCAAACAGTGCCTGTGACGCGGCAGTAACACAGCAGCAATACGGTAGTAACACAGCACTAACAGGGCTGGTTAAAAAAAACATACCGACAAAAGAGAC